>JAASFF010000310.1:534542-610271 GCA_013365195.1 Cercospora citrullina
AATATCGGGTTTCCGCGTCCAATGAGCAGCAACCTCCTCTGCAACCACTTTACGCGGACCAGTCACGTCGACTCGTGACCCTGCTGCGTATTTTGCTTGACTTTCTGCCCGTCGCATCGCACGCCAGGGCGGCCGTGTTGCATAGCAGGCAAACCGACGCCAGCCTGGCCTCGTTTCCGCCGCCGTTTGGCCCTGATGCGGGCTGTGCTGCCTAAGCAGCACCGGGCGCAGGATGTATAAGTACCCACCCTCTCCTCCACCTCCCACGCCGCGACCCGGGTGCTTGCTCTCTCATACTCAGGCATCTGTGCTGCCTTGCAACACTCATCTGCTAACGAACAGCCAACATGTTCTCCGTGAGCAAGAGAGACAAGTCGTACAGAGACAGCTTTTCGCATCGAGCTGGGAAATCGATGAGTAGCAAGAGGCAGAAGTCGTTCAAGGAATATGGCACATCGAAACGCATCAGCACAATACAACCAGTCGTGCAACAGCCGTCTGCACAATCGTCACCGAGAAGTGCCAGTTCTCCCACATCGCCGTAGGTCATTCTTCCCACACAATAGGCTTGCTTGACTTACGCCGTGCAGAAACCTCAACTCCCCCATCGTCACCATCGCTATCGGATCGGAGCAGAGGCTGTTTGCTGCCCACGAGGATGTTCTGTCAAAGTCGCCTGCTTTCGCCCAACAGATTCGCAAGCAATTCTTCGAATCAAACGGCAAACGTATCGATATACCGAACGAACTCCCCGAGGTCTTCTCAGCAATACTAGAGTACTTATACAAAGGCGACTACACGCCCAAACTCGAGTACGACAAGAAGCATCAGAGCTGGTTCCTCGATGATGGAGATGCAGCGAATGGAATGACAGAGAGCACAGTCCGTACACCTGACAATCATGTCGTACTCAAAGACACTGTCATCTACGTAAGCCCTGTCCCGTCTTGCGCTTATCATCATGACCGTACTAACATCTCACAGTGCTCAGCAGCTCGCTACGGCCTGCCCGAACTCCAGAGACTGGCATTGAAGAAACAAGGACTGCAATCTGGAGTGCAATGCGGCACAATATTGTCGTCAGCCCGCTATGCCTACGCCAACACGCCGGCGTCCGATTCGAAACTTCGAGCACATTACCTCGCCCTCATCATCCGGAGTCGCAGCACGTTCAAGCGTAGCGGAACTATGCAAATGGAGATGGAAGCTGGCGGTTCGCCACTTTTTTTCGACTTGTTCGTAGCCATGGGTAAGTCAACCAACTTGAACTCTCTAGCCATGACTGCTAACGTCCCGCAGTGAACCACCTCGACGACATTGCCTCCAGCGCCCGCTCGCCACGCACCTAGACCAAAGCGTGCCGCTCCCGCGACTTCCCTCGTGCGCTCATCATCTGACCTTACCAACAAGCCTGATGACTCACAACTCTATCTCGTTACGCATCTCCTTATCATCCGGGCGGCCAATCGGTCTGGCCCACCGTTCAGCATCACGACTCGCCACATCATTGATACCCTTCTGCATTCAACTATTCTGCAAGCATAATTATCATCGTCAGCATCATCACGGCGTTTGGGCAAACCGACTTCGAAAACATGACACAAATAAGAAAGGAACTGCAGCGAACACGAAAGATTTCTGTACCACTATGTCTTCTTGACGATTGTTTGAGGGGAGCGGGGGTTGGGAAGGATACCAAGAATGTAACCACTATTTTTCGACAACAGATTGTCAGATCTTGGGGATGGGAAACGAAGCGCAACGCAACGCAGCGACTTGCTGACCTTGAAAGTTGCGAAACATAGATCGCCGGGCGATCGATTGTATTTGTAGGAGACTAGACCAATAAATTGGAAATCAGAATCATGGTCATCACGCACACGTTCCATGTTTCCATCTTGAACATCGATTCCTGGGCAGTCTCACCAAACTGTAATCACAGTAATGAAATGAGGAATCCGACAATGTAATATATCGCTCGCATACTCTGAAGTTTTTCTCAACTACGCATTGTTCAAGAGCAGTATGCCGATACGTGTAGTTACGTTAAAGCTAGCCTTGCCACATGTCTCTCAGACATATTCTCCGATCCTTGCCGATGATCTCGAAGCGGCTGAGCCAAAGGTGTGGCAGCCGCAGTGACTCATGCTGGAAGGATGCATGCAAGCGAAGCCTCGGATGCAAGGCGTGATAGTGTGCTCAGTGCCGAAGGTGGTGTGGGCCGGGAACTGATTGTTCCCACGTTGCTGGACTTGAGCCCAAACGAGAGCGCCATGATACACGGCGTTGCCTTCACTTTATCGCTCTGGTAGCTGAAGGAGGCTGGCGATAGTGATGCCCTGTGTGTGTTAGGATACACCTAGCTGAAGTGCGGTAAGGACGCTATCAGACGCCGGTTCCCGGAAAGGCACCGTTCTTGTTCAGGACTACCATGCGTCGTTCCCGGGCGATGTATCCTTTCATCAAGTTCTAAATCATATAGTCAGTAAGGGTCGCGTGGATCGCATCTTCTGTGCCTAATCGCAGGCAAGGCTTGGCAGATGTGGCAAAATTGCGCCTTCCGTGGCAGGCAGCAACAAGCCCTAAAGCCAGCAACCTGTATAAAATGATACAAGGCCAACATACCTTGTATATCGCATTTGCAATCAAGCATTCGACCTCATCATAATCGAAGCCTTGGTCCCCGTTGTTCACTTCGGCTCCTGCCATCTGTAGTGCGGCAGCGAATTCGTCCGTCGGCACTCTCGACCTGCGAGGTGGGGGACCAGTATCGCCCTCTTTTGGTGGATCAAAACCCCCCGCCAGGAAGACCTTCCGGAAGATGTTGCGCAAGATGACATCTCGCCCGCGCTCCAGAGTCAAGTAGATGCGGCGCTTGACAAACTCCTCTTCACCATTCTCCAAAGCTGTGTTGAACCCAGTCAAGTCGCCTTTCCGTATCGACTCTGCGATTGGCTGGAATAGCCTCGCTAGCGATGGGTACTGTGACAGCACAGCTGATGAGGGAAGTGTATGTGAGGTAAGCAGTTTCGTGGGAATGAGGTAAGTCAGTATGAGCTGTACATTCTTCGCCGATTTCGAGTAGCACAGGTTGTATGCCGAAGAGAGATACTGCTCAGCTGCAGCATAGTCCTCGTCAACAAAGTGGATGACTCCGCAGTAGTACATGAAAGAAACCTGATGACTTTTGGGAAATTGTGAGAGGGGCGGCATGTCACTCTGCGATTTGAGCGTCCGCAGAATGTTCTTCGACAACGAGAGGTGGTTGAGTTTGAAGTGGGTTTTGAAAAGAGCAGTGGCAATGAAATAGAGTGCCCACTTGCGCGAGTCCTCAAGTGGGTTGCTATACTTACCATGAGCAGTTGCTACAGCATTGGAAAGGTGCTCGTGCTTCCGCCGGGACATGGTCTCGTCTGTTTGATAAATATCGTGACGGGGACAATTGCGGCGGAAGCGCGGAGTATGCACAAGGAGGACTTACCGGTCGCCAGCGCAAAGGCCAAAGATTCGATTGATTTGACGCGCGGCGTCTTCTAGCTTGTCGTTCGCGCTGTTTGGATCGAAGGCGTCTTCTTCCTGAATGCCACCAAAAGCCACGCCGCTTTCGCGTTGACTGGCGGTCTTTTGGTCTGCTTTTATGGCGAACACCCGCAGATACTTGACAGCCACGTACAGACATGGGATTGTCCATGCGCCGAGTACGCCGATGGTGTATCCCTGGTACATGGTATTGACCACCTTCTTCCAGTCCTCGTAGACCTGTGCCCAGTCTGCCTCGTTCGTCTGGCCGACATTCTGCAGCTCTTCTGCTGCTAGCAAGGTACCAACGAACTTGTGGTAGGCAGAGAAGATGTCGATCCACGTGTTGATCTCCTTCTTATCCAGATGCAGCGACGGGTTGTACTGCAGCTTGTAGCGCAGGTCAGTCTGCGCGTTTGCAGCAGTTATGCCATTGCGAAAGTGGTACAGTCGTCCTTGATCGTGCTTCGGCGGTTCAGGCGAGATGCATGTAGCCAAGAGATAGCCATTGGGGCCTGAGGGATCTTCGTGCGCGAGCACAAAGTCCTCGAAGAGCGTGTCAATATTGACCATCGCTGCGGTCTGCCTGGCAGGCGGTGTGCGTTGTGTTGGGTGTTCCCGATGTTGGAATGTGCTTGCTTCGAGGTCGGAGTGTCGATCGGCGGTCGGCAAGTCGGGGCTTGGCATCTCGAAATGGAAACCACCCACAAGTTGCGAAAAGCTCGAACTTCTTCTCTGCTGCAGGTTCACGTCGACAAGCACTAACCCAACAGGAACAGTCACAGTGAGTCTCGTGCGATCAGAATACGCTCCATTATATGCTAACTGTGCGCAGATGGGTAAGCACCGTCCGACCTCCTACTCGACCGCGCACGCGCACCGAGTTTTGAATGGGTGAAAGAGGAGGGAACTATGCAAAGACTTGAGCAGAATTGCAGTGCGCCATGCGCACAGGGCCAAACACTTCCTCTCGTCGATATCTGCAGTGATACAGGTGCTCAATGTGCCCTCACGCGTTGTCAGATGAGTGGAAGCCAGTGGACAGCACGAGCTACGATGGTCGAGACGCATTGGACACACCTACATTTTTCTGCTGTCAGACAGCGCTGATATTGTTTGCCCAACAGTTCAGTCTGCAAGCGCCGGCTACAAGGGCCTGGAGGAGTACCAGGTCATTGGCCGCCATCTCCCCAGCGATGCCAACCCAACGCCAAAGCTCTACCGCATGCGTATCTTTGCGCCAAACGAGGTCGTCGCCAAGTCCCGTTTCTGGTACTTCCTTGCCAAGCTCCGCAAGATCAAGAAGGCCAACGGTGAGATCGTCAGCTTGAACAAGGTGCGTAAATGGCGGAACTCAGGGACAAGTGAGGAGGGCGCGTATTAATTTTGGGGCTAGATCCACGAGAAGCACCCTCTGAAGGTCAAGAACTTCGGTATTTGGATCCGCTACGACTCGCGTTCCGGCACACACAACATGTACAAGGAGTACCGTGAGATGTCTCGTGTCGACGCAGTCAAGTCCCTCTACCAGGACATGGCTTCCCGCCACCGTGCCCGCTTCAGGACCATCCACGTATGTCAAGTGCTCATCCCACGCAGTGCTGCATCTAACGCTCCGCACAGATCCTCAAGGTCGTTGAGGTTGAGAAGACCGACGACATCCGCCGCCCATACATCAAGCAGCTCACCACCAAGAACCTCAAGTTCCCACTTCCTCACCGCGCACCACCGAAGCGCGGCAAGAAGATCTTCGCTGCTACTCGCCCAAACACTTTCTACTAGGCATTTCGCGGATATTGTGCATTTGCTGGGACAGACTGCGACTGCCTGGTTGGGCGGTCTTGTGGCGTTGCTACGCAGGAGTAGCTAGCGTATGATCAAAAATATGAGGCTTACCGCCCAATGCACGAACATTGATGACTTCCAACTTTTCCTACTGCCGTTCTTTTTCATCTCTCCAGCCACGTTGCTTTACTTGCTCACAGCGGTGGGACCGATCAGCGTTTTCAGACTATGACATGTGTCTAATGCCTTCAATGCGGTCATTTTCTTGCGCCATAGAGCGTGGCGGTGGTTTGGTCAACCATTACCTCCGTATGTGCAAAGCCAGTCACTATCTTGGAAATTTCAACATGCGACTACCTCAAACATGCACTTCTTTCACAGTGCCATGGCTATTCTTGGTGACCTCTTTTGACTCTAAAGGGCCGTCTAGACCATCCAGAGTCTCAGGCAGCGCAACACCTAATCTCGCAGCTTCCTCCGCGCTGAACGTGCCGTAATAGTCGACATCATCTGCCCCTCGAAGCCCAATAGGCGGGAAAGCCTTGTTGAGACAGTAATGGACGCTGAAGCTGACCACAAAACCAAGTGGATATGCCAGGTAGTAGAGGTTGGTGCACGCTTCCGATACCACGATATTCGGGTTGACAGCGTTCGCAAAGCCAGGCAGCAGATACGACCAACCCGTAATCCAGGCAACAAAACTTCGCCAATTGATGCCATGCCAGAAGTAGTAAATCCCATCTTTGCGAGGATGGTAGAGGTCTGAAAGCTTGACTCGGCGCTTTCGTAGAACCCAATAGTCGCATATCATGATGCCGACCATGGGGCCGAGAAAGACTGAGTAGGCACTGAGTACGCTGATGAAAGTGCTTGCCGCGCTCAGCAACTTCCACGGGCACATGGCAATGCTGAGAATCAAGCCAAGGTATGCACCTCGTCTGATGTTGATGTATGACGGGAACAAGCCCGCCATGTCCATGCCAGCCGAGAAGGCATTGTCAATGCTGTTGATGGCAAGTTGACATATGACGAGACCGCAGCCTGCGAAAAAAGCCGCAGCACGCGCACCTGGCGTATAACTGGTATCCAATACTTTCTGAATGAGGTTTGGAGGGTTCCTGTCAATGTTAGCGTACCGCCAGCCGCATCGCAGAAGAAAGTGAATTACCATATCGCCTCTCCGTAAACCTGTTGTGATGCGGAAGCACTCAGGCATCCCAAGGATGGCATGAAGATCCCCAGAACTATAATCGAGAGCCACTGCCCCATGACCTGATCACCAGGGCGTCGTGCGAACCTCGAGTAATCCATCTGGTTTGTGAGACCAACTGCTATGCCCCCGATCACCGTACTGACGCCATGAACCATGTCCCATCCCAGCTCAGAATCACTCAAAGCTGCTGCAGGCTGATTGAGCAGTGGCCCACCACCTCCTGCTTTCGCCATAATCCAAATAACCATGGAGGTGAGCGTCGTCGCCGTGATGACGTTGAACCATAGCACGACCCATTGGATCCTCTCGGGCTTAATATACAGAATTGGAATCATCAACAAGTTGAAAATAATCCAGCCTATGAATTGTTTCGTATTCATATCAGCAGAGGCAGGAAAGTGGTTGGTCATATTCTGGTAGCTCGGAAAAATCGCTGCGAGGATGTTCTGAACGCACAGTCCTCCAGTCCAGCTCTGCACAGAGAACCAAACCAGAGAGAGAATGATCCTTTGGACCAGGGCAAGGTAGTGGCCGTACACGCCCCAGATGTAGCGACTGACCACGGGAAAGCCGATGTGCCATTCTGCCCCCACGTAGCCATTTCCTACCGCTACAGCTGCGATGATGACTTTGCCAATGACAGTGGCGAGAATCGCTTGCCATACTGCCAGACCCGCTGAAACTAAAGACGCTCCAAGTTGCCAGTTTGATAAAGTGAGCTGATTTATTGCCCAGAAGCTCGCAAATGCCCATGGCGTCCAAGTCCTGCGATGGGGCGGAAGAGGTCGAATGTCCTCATTGATCCAGACATTGGTCACACTGCGAGAGTTTGAGGGGAGTCTGCAAAATTCGAGGATGTCTTTAAAAGCCATCTTTACGAATGTAACTGTATGTCATTGAAAAGAGAGTGCAGAGATCAAAGCTCGAGGCATCGGGAGAGCGTATCGCTGCCATCATGATGTACCAACAGTTGGCTGGTCTGCTAATCGTTCAATGAGAGCCTTTTGCTTGCGTGCCCTACCCGCCAGTATCTTGTCGTGCCAGCAGCTATCCTGGTCGCCACGATAGGCAGATGTCAGACGAGGGTCGACCGCGCCTAGGGCACTTTAGCCATCCCACAAACTCAGGGTATCAGTCCATTGTATTGCCGAAGTTCTCGTCAATGAATAGAAGAGGGGTTGGCCGACGGCGAATGATAAGAGTGAAGTCGGGCAGAGGAGGGTTGTGGAGCTTGGGCTTGCCGAGCAAGGATGTCGCGCGTATTCTTTGACTCCATCCATCTCATCCATCAACCTCTCCGCCAAAACAACCCATGACCTGGTTGCATTGGTTGGTTGCACCGCTGCTGCTACCCATGCGCAATCATGGAGAGCACATGGCCATCACGCTGGTCGACTGTCTCGTCTCGCCGCGCCATCGCCCGACAGCAGACGCGCCGTGGGCCCGTAGGCACAGCTCGCCAGAGAGCTCACAAAGCTCTCAGGTAGTATGGCATCGTGCTTCTTCAATAGTTTCTTAATGCATTGGCGGTCACTGCCTTGCACAAATTGAGCTAACTTACTGACAAAATGGTTGGCGGCAACGGCAAGAGCATTCGCATCGGTGTCGACGTTGGAGGTGCTGTACACCATTCTACCGCATCGTGACATAGCTGACATGCCACAGGCACGAACACCGACGCTGTAGCTATCGACCCATCGCAACAATATACCCCAACGCGAGGCGTCCTCGCTCACCACAAGACACCGACCACGCCCGATGTGACTTCTGGAATCGAGAAGGCAGTAAGAAATATCCTCACTGAGTCTGAGTTGCCTCCAGAGCGAATTGTCAGCGTGACTATTGGCACCACGCACTTCATCAATGCTGTTGTCGAGCAAGATGCACGGCGTTTACGCAGAGTCGCAATAATCCGTATCTCCAAGAGCTTCTTGAGAGAGGTGCCTCCGTTCTCAGAATTCCCGCCAGGTCTGACCAGCATCATCAAAGGCTATGTTGGGTATGTTGACGGCGGGCTGCATATCGATGGGTCCGAAGAGGCGCCGGTAGACGAGCAGCAGGTTGTTGAAAGATGCCGAGAGATAAAGAAACTGGGCTTGAGTGCTGTGGTTGTAGTCGGGACATTCTCGCCAATTGACGAGCATTTCCGCCAGGAAGACCGAGTGCGAGACATTGTGCTGCAAGAGATGCCGCATGCAGATGTCATCGCTTCCCATGAGTGTGCGAACATTGGTCTCATGGAGCGCGAGAACGCTGCGATCCTCAATGCGGCAATCCTCCGATACGCCAGGCGGACTGTCAAGAGCTTCCGGAGGGCTATGAAAGCGTTGAAGCTGACTTGCCCGCTCTTCCTCACACAAAACGACGGTACACTCCTCGACTCTGCCTCAGCCGCACAGATACCCATTCGCACCTTCTCATCTGGTGCGACCAATTCTATGCGCGGTGCTGCATATTTGACTGGCCACGACCTCGCTCAATCGTCAGCGATCGTGGTGGACATTGGAGGTACCACCAGCGATGTGGGAGTGTTATTGCCGTCCGGATTGCCCCGGCAAGCCTCCGCTTATGTCACAGTCGCTGGTGTGCGCGTGAACTACTCTATGCCTTCTTTACACTCCATCGGCCTGGGAGGTGGGTCCATCGTCCGAGACGAAAGAGGCAAAGTCTCAGTGGGCCCAGATTCTGTTGGTCATTACTTGTTGCGTGATGCCTTGATCTTCGGAGGCAGAGTCACAACCGCATCGGACATCGCGGTTGCGGCTGGCAAGGCGCAGATAGGCGATGCTGAGGCTGTGTTGCACCTCGACAAAAATTTCATCATGCAAGCTCAGCAAAGGATGAAGACTTTGCTTGAAGCCGCGATCGATGCAGTCAAGACGTCCCCGGAGCCTCTTCCAGTTCTCCTAGTTGGCGGCGGAGCTGTACTCGCGCCATCATCGCTCAAGGGCGCATCAGATCTCAAGTTGCCACCTTACCACGATGTCGCGAACGCTGTAGGTGCCGCCATCTCAAAGGTAGGCGGCATCGTGGACATTATCCAAAGTGTTGCAGATCAGACGCAGAACCAGGCGATTGAGCGCGCTAAATCGATGGCAAGGCATCGAGCATTGGACGCCGGCGCAATTCGGGAGAGTATAGTCATCGCTGAAGTTGAGAGCTACCCTGTCAGCTACGTCGCAAACCAGCTGCGGACAGTAGTCAAAGCTGTTGGAGAGCTCGACATCGACACGGAGCCTGCGCTGCTCAATGACCAGGAGGAGGAAGATGAATTCGACGAAAGCGAAGCGGCGAAGAACATCTCCGTAAAGGTAATCGATGAACCTCCTATCGATCCTCTATCGTATCGGCCTAGCATCGTCAGGAATATAGAGACTGGTCTACTGGAATGGCAGATCACCGAGACCGACATCAACTTCCTGGCCGATGGCTGCTATGTCTTGGGCTGTGCCGGCGGCGGCTCGCCTGCAGCATCTCGGATTCAAATGAGAGACATGCTTCGTGCAGGACATAGGATGAAAGTCATTGATTCATTTTCCCTAAAGTCAGATGCGCACATATACTGGGGCGGGCATATGGGATCTCCAGCGACATCCAACGAGCGCCTGCAATCTCTCGAGACTGTCCACGCTTTCCACGCGCTGCTGGAGTATCGAGGCGAGAGTACCTTTGACGCCATCATGGGTCTCGAGATCGGAGGTGCAAACGGCCTTGAGCCATTTCTAGTTGGCTCTTCTCGCTTTTTCGATCGTCCTGTCATAGATGCGGATTGGATGGGCAGGGCGTATCCCACGTATTGGCAGACAACTCTTGCAGTCCACGCTCCTGGCGAGCTGGTTCCTTGTGCGATCGACTCTGGGGACGGAAAGACGATCATCATGACCAAGGCCAGTAATGATGAGATCGTAGATCGAGCACTCCGGGCTTCGTGCTCAGAGATGGGCTGTAGAGTGGGCATGGCAGCCAAGCCGACCAGCGGTGACAAAGTGCAAAAGTACGGCGTTCTGAGAACCGTATCGCTAGCCTGGCGAATCGGACGCTGCATTGCGCAAGCTGAGGTCACAAATACTCTCTCGACTGTTGCAGAGCAGATCATCGATGAAGTCGGAGGAGAGAAGAGCGGCAAGATCCTATTTCGAGGCAAGATCATCGAAGTCGAACGCCGGATATTCAAAGGCCATTCCTATGGAAGTATCACCATTGCAGGTCTTTCCGTAGACGAGGAGGATGAATCACCAGACCAGAAGGCCCGACGTCTGCAAGCTGTGAAGTCGACTGGCACACTCAAGATCCCGTTCAAGAACGAGAACATTTATGCCGAGCACACCGATGATGACGGAACGTCGACCATTGTTGCCTCCGTTCCAGATC
The DNA here is from genome assembly GCA_013365195.1 of Cercospora citrullina. Lineage (NCBI taxonomy): Eukaryota > Fungi > Ascomycota > Dothideomycetes > Mycosphaerellales > Mycosphaerellaceae > Cercospora > Cercospora citrullina. Next base: position 545,431 of record JAASFF010000310.1, read on the forward strand.
TGATCTGTGTGCTCGACACGGGTTCAGGAAAAAATCTTGGTGTCCCGGAGTTCAAGTACGGGTATCGCGTCACGGTTCTTGGTATCACCTGCAGTCCGCGGTGGTCTGACACTGAAGCTGGCTTGAAAATAGGTGGTCCCGGTGCGTTTGGATATCATGCTATCGACTACAAGCCATTGGGCCAGTATGTTGAGCCAAGGAGTGTCATCGAGGAATTCGCATCGCAGTAGATGTTGATGCCTGATTGCTTCTTGCCTCGTTGGGCATTTACAATGCAGAGCGCTTAGAAAGAGTCACTTCTTTCTTCGAGAACCTAGGTGCTTCTTTACTTACAAGCTTGGCCCGAGCACGATCGTGCGTCAAGAGCGGTCTGAGCCGGGACCTACTTCTGATGTCCATCAAAACGAAACAGCAGAAAAGCTTCCTGTTGCTCCCAGGGATGCAGGAAACTTTCTGCTCTCTGTCTTGACCCAAGGACTTTGGGTCTTTGTTCATTGAGAGAAATGTCAGGTCTTCAAAGGTACCGAGAGAGCTTTCCAGCTATGCCATGATGTTGATTCCTGTGCTTGTGAGATCCTGAGGCACGCCTTGACGACGTTTACAGGCACGTTTGGCCTTACTGGTCACTAAAAGGCGTAAAGCTTGGCAGCTCTCGCGCTTACGTCTAGAATATTTCACGCCGCACTCCCCAACAAAAGTGCATGACACGGCCAAGATGGCGCCTACAACCAGATCGAACACCAAAGGCTCCGGGCCTCGTCGCAGCGATAGACTGCGCGCGAAGGTAGCGGAGCCTGGTAGCAGGAGACGTCCTGGTGCGAAATCAACTCGATCGCCGCCAAAGAAGGTCGCGCCCAAGTCGAAACCACGTCGTTCCGCCAGACCTCATCTTGCCCATCATCCAGACCCAGCGCCACAAGATGCTGTTCGCAACGACGTACGTGCTGCCACCAACTGCTCATGAGTTCATCGCTGATCCTATGTAGCAGCAGCAGCCAACGCTCCTGGGCATCGCCCCCGAATTACGCAACATGATCTACGAGTACTCTCTCGTCAAGGACGGGCCAGTACTGATTCGCCCTGCCGCTCGCGAGCCCGGACTGCTTAGAGTCTGTCGGCAAATTCGCTCAGAAGCCCGCGGCATTTGGCTCACAAAGAACACATTCGAGTACAGGGTCCACGGCTGCGATGGCCGTCAGATCAGTGCCTTCAACCGATACAACGGAGAGAACCTGCCAAAGCCGATCGCCATGAGGTTCCATGGTCACCGAAACTGGGGCAATGTCCTTGCCTGGGCACGCCTCGTGCATCAGGGCAAAGGATTCCTTCTGGAAAATGCCTTTCCTCAAGTTCCTGTTTTCTTCCGCTCGCAAGAAACTTGGGATATTGTGCACGCTGCGACTATGACAGCGCACAACCTCTCAAGTTGGCCATGGGAGAAGGTGGAAAAGAACATTGAGCTGATCAGGACCGTGGCGGGACGTGTCAGTAAGAAGTGGCTCGTTTGAGGGGGTCGAGCATCGTCAGTGGCCTTCGGTCTACAACTCTTCATCACATAAGAAGGCGGTTGGGTTGGAGCGATGGAAAAGATAAGGCCGAGCACTAGGACTGTCGGACACCCTATGGGGCAGCTTCAGGAGCTTAGAGACGGCCGATAGAAAGGACTGGGTACTTCTCTTGTGCCATGAATCATAGTTATCTTCCATGCTGGAAGATGAGCTGATGCATCATCGAAGCGACACGGACAGTATGGTGGCAACCTCTGCCGTGACTTACTCTCTTTTCTTAGGCGGTTAGAGAGTCAGCCGAAGCTTCGCCACAGGTCCAAAAACATTGCATCGTTACTTTGATTCCAAGAAAACAGCGCTGTAATCACCAGGAACCTGTTGCTACAGCCGTGCTACTTGATCTACAACGTCATCCTTCAGCTGGTCTTTTGCGACCTAAGCCCTATAGCTCTATAAAACCGATATCTTGGGTCGTACTTCCAAAAGAGAGCTTCCAGTCGATGTGGGACATGGTACACGCTGCGACTTCTATGGCTCGGCTTCGCGCCACTTCGTCTTGGGCACTCGTACATGACAACCTCGGGCTGCTCGAAGCGATAGACGTTGGCTCCACTGAGGGCCCATCTGGCACATGTCTACCGCTCACCTCCTCGGCTCTCAGTCCACCGCCACATAAGAAAGCCATTGTGTACACAGCGATGGATCGACAGCGCGAATGTTTGATTTTGCATCAGTTCTGCAAAGCGCGAAATGCTCACAGAGCATGGGTGGAGAATTCGGGGAGATTCTCTTGGGCCACGTATCTCTGCTCATTCTTGCAAAGCGGGATCAGTCGGTGATGGCTGCTGACAGTAGGAAGTGGGATGCGATCGAGGCGAGACTAATATCTTGATTGCCCCTCTTACTCGGGCGAGCATAGAGTCAGCAGAGAGTTCGCCACAGACTGAACATAGTACGTTGTACTTTACGTTGTACTTCCGTCCCACTTTAGATAACTATAACACTCCTTTCTTGTGCGGCAGCCGTGCCAATCGATTCAGACCGCGACGCCCTTGCTGCCCTCCTGCCGCCTGAGCCCTATAGCCCTGTAGAATCGGTCTTCTGGGTCGTACTTTCTCTTCACCGCCAACAGTCTATCCCAATTCTCCCCATACACCTCACTCAAATCATTCCAGTCTTGCAACCAAGCCACAAAGTATTCTCCATGGAAGCCATGACCGGCGGTGATTTGACTCGCTAGTTTCTCAAGCTGTTTTGATGCAATACTTTCCACTTCCTCAGATGTTTCTTCTGGCGAAGTCACGAGCGCAACTTGCATAACATGTCTTCTACCTCGAGCATGCGGCCATGCCGTAGATGCAGGTGAAGGTACGGAGCTGAACACGGGTTCTTGCATCATCTCGAATATCATGGAACTTCCGTTCTCGAAGCCTTGATGAAGCGTAACGGTGTCTTCGTACCATTTCCATAGTCGAACAATGAACTCGTCATCGATATCCGAGATCAAAGGAGCGGAGCATCGGTACCTAGAAGTGCCATGCCAGGCTGCGTAGGCTGCAGGAAGGGCATTCACTTGCGAGAGAGTCATCTCGCCCCCGCCGAGTTCCACTGCGCCGGGAAGCTGGAAAGCCCAAGCAAAGCCTGCCTCACTGCGTGCATGGACTTCGCCGTGCACATCGTAGAGTGTGAGGACTATTCCTGGACGCGCACCTTGAGGTGATTGACCCATCCCGGGACCTTGGTTGGCCACGAACATGGCAACTTTGGGATCTGATGGACGTCGATGCATTGCTGCCACTGCTTTTGAGGTGTCCGCAAGAGAAGAGTAAGGAACGGTTACCAGAGCGGAGAAGATCTTGGATGAGACGCATTTGAGGTGAATCTTCAGCGCTGAGACGACACCGAAGTTACCTCCGCCTCCTCGAAGGGCCCACATGAGATCTTCTTCACCATCCTCTTTCGCCCACACCACGCGACCATCACGAAGCACCACTTGAGCATCGACCAGGTTCTGAGGATCAGACACTAAGCCGTGCTCGAGAGACAGCCAGCTAATGCCTGCTACTAACGCACAGCCGGCAACCCCAACCCATGGGCACCGTGCGCCAACAGCGCCATACCCCGGTGCATGAATATCGACAAGTTTATCGACTTCGCCCCAAGTGAGACCTGCGCCAACGGTAGCTATTTCCGTAACAGGATTGAATTCGAACGACTTGAAGTCCTGCATGCTGACAATCGCGTCGTAGGCTGAGCTGCTCCCTGTTCCAGTGCCCCGAATAGCAAAGTCTAGGATCGAGCCAGAAAGAGCCTTTACAACTTTTTGTAGTGTTGTAAGATTCTTGGGGACGATGACGAGCATGGGATGGCGGTCTGCAGCGGTTGACCATGGTTTCGTGTGCTCTTCATACTCAGGTGATCCTCGTTCATAGTAGGTTGGGCATACCTCCTTCAGCTCATCAAGACCCCAATCTGCAATGCCCTCCATGACTTCGTGGTGTGAGAAGTGACTGTGAAGGAGATCGAAGCGTTGTGTCTGCAGTAGCTTTGATGATGGCGTTGATAGAGAGCCTTTCAAGACGTGGTCAGTGTGTCGGATCAATCGGGCGTCTTTGTCGGGGATACCATGATGCCAACGCATCTCTATGACCCAATGGCGGAGGAATTGAGAAGTCAGTATAGCTGACGGAGATAAGTGTAGAGCGCGGTGTAGCTGCGGCTGGGGGCCCTAAACAGCGGCACAGCTGAATGCAGTCGCTCAAACTTTAAAATCTGCTAAGTTCTTGCAATACGCATCCGACTTCTCGAACTAGAGGACTGTGCGTCAGCCTTTCCATTCTGTCGCAATGGGCGGATATGATCCATGTCCCAGCGCCAGGTCCATCGTCATTGTCTACTCGACCTTGATTGATGGCGATGTTATACCCGATGAAGAAATGTTAGGGTAAGCCATGCGGAAAAGGGTGTTGAACACTCTTTTGTGTTTGTTTTAGTAGCTTCGGGGCAGACCAAGTGCTTTCTCGCTGATGAAGTTCATGATCATCTCCTGCGAGTGCCGTTAGTACTGTTGAGCTTCTCCACAACAAAACTTGCTTCACTTACGCGGCTGACCGGAGCTAGTCTTGGTACGAAGCACTCTCGCAGATACCTCTCCACGTGATATTCGGCAGCGTAGCCCATGCCACCCATGCTCATAACGCTTCTTTCGCACGCTGTGTATGCGGCTTCTGCGGCAACATATTTGGCACTATTCGCTGCTACTCCAACTTGATGTTGCGTTATGCTCTCGTCGAAATCCGGGTGCTCAGGAGTACTGCGGTCATACAACCTCGCAGCATGGTATGTGGCGAGCTTAGCCGCTTCAAGCTGCATATAAGCTGATGCCAGTGGATGCTGGATTGCCTGATTTTGACCGATTGGTCGACCAAACACTACGCGCTCGCGAGCATAGTCAGTAGCTTTCTTTAACGCTGCATAGCCTAGTCCGAGGGCCTCTCCAGCAAGAAGGCATCGCTCAGCGTTCATGCCATGCAAGATGATTTTGAAACCTTTGCCTTCTGTGCCAATCAAAGCATCTTTTGGCACATAGTAGTTATCGAAGAACACTTGGTTGGCGTCGACCGCTCGACCGCCCATCTTTTTGATTCTTTTAATTTCCAGCCCAGGGTTTGATTTGTCCAGGTCGATGTACAACATGCTCAAACCTTCACTTGGCTTCTTGACTTCTTCCACCGGGGTGGTTCTGGCGAGCAGCACCATCTTCTGCGCTACCTGTGCATTCGTGATCCAGATCTTCTGGCCGGAGATACGATAGCCTTCTCCGTCCGGAGTGGCTAGGGTCTTGAGCTTCAGGGTGTCGAGACCAGTATTGGGTTCTGTCACGCCGAAACACGTTCTCCATTCACCGCTGACAATCTTTTTCAAGAATCGATCCCTTTGCTCCGGTGTTGCAAACTTTGAAACGGGCTGAGTGGCATATACGTTGGCGTGTATTGACTGTGCTCCTGCCATCCCGGCACCACTTTCAGCAATAGTCTGCATCATCATCGTCGCCTCTGAAATGCCCAATCCTGCGCCCCCAAGACTGTCGGGTAGAGCAATGCCTAGCCAGCCATCTTTGGCAAGTGCAGCATGCAGTTCCCCAGGGTATTCGCCACTGTAGTCGCGCTCCATCCAGTAATCGTCCGGGAAATCAGAACATATTTTGAAAATCGATTCTCTGACAGTCATCTGCTCTTCTGTGAACCCAGACGTCTCCATCAGTGCCCTTCGTGCTGTCAGCGAGAAGTTTCGTGAACTGCATAGTGGTGAGCGAGCAACGGGAATTGCACGACGGCCGGCACGGCTAGCTGTGCGGAGTGACGAGAAGAGCGTTTGTGCCATTGGGACTAGTAGGAAGTGACTTGTAAGAGGTGTAGGTATTGGGACAGAGTCCGTGATCTACATGCTGTACTTATTGATTATACTAGCGGCGACATCGGTAGTGACGCCGATGAAGGCTCGGGAATAAAGTTGAGGCCAGTCGCTTCGCGGGAGATGGAAGTTGGAGAGCAGGCTTGGCAAAAATCACGGGCACTCGCGTCCCAAGCGTTAAGCGAGTCAAGCTCGACCAAAACAATGACGACCAAACACACGCGCTTCACCACCACCACCACCACCACCGCCGACGACACCGCCCGCCGCGCCGTCACCCAACGACATTGGCGCCTTCTTGGAACATGTACAGCTAGCTCTTATTGACAGCACTGGACTCTTGCGCGCTTCTGGAAGACACCCAGCGGGACGAGTATCGAGCAGCGTAGCAACGCGCACCCCCACGGCGTAACAATCAGACACAATGGCTGCGAGAGGCAAGGCGATGCCTGTGGGCTCGTCGCAATGGATTCAGAATGAGCGCGAGCAAGCGAGCGAGTTCGTGGAGCAGGATGTCGAGGAGTTCTCGTATAGTGTGCGCAACGAGCTCGACTGGCTGAATGAGCACATGGCAGACATCTTCAGCAAGACACAAGTGTAAGATCGCTCCAAAACACAGTATGAATGACTACTGACTGCCGCAGTAATTTTGCCGACATGTTCAAGACGCCTGGCAAGCTACGCGGCAAGACGCCGCGAACTGCGCGAAAAGTGAACGCTCTCGCACCGCGCCAACCACTAACTGATATATTTGCGCCCAACGCACAGCCTACAGCGGCGTCACCTGCAAAGAACACGGCGTTCTTCGAGAAGGTCACGCAATTCCAAGTTCCAGCAACGGACGAGAACAAATCACCACAACACAAGCCAGCCGGACGAGCGACAAGTCCGCAACGGATTGGAAAGCCGTACCCGTATACTGATTCCGGATACCATGGAATGATGACCGAGGACGAGATGGAGCTGGACGCGCAGAGAACCGCGAGTGTTACATCGTCGTCGCAAGTGGGTGAGCATATTCCGCAAGTCCCTGTGCATGACGAGGAAGCTCCAGTGGAGCGTTTACAAGGAGGAAGCGGAGACGACCATGTCATTAGTGACGACTCTTTTGTCTCGGCCGAAGAGCAAGGTCACGGAGTGGAAGCAGGCCAGGACGAGGAAATGGAAGACGCGCCTGGCGACACCCAGCCATATACTCACCAAGAGGAGGTCGCAATGGTTGCCAAAGCGTTGCAGCAAGAAGATGTGATCGAAGTGTATGAAGATGAGCGCATGGAAGATGAAGGGGTCAAGCCAGTAGCATCCCAACCGGAACCAAAGGAAGCGCCGTTGCCCGTTGCACCCGACAACGAGGTGGATATGGAGGCTGAAGGTGCAGATGAGCACTCTGATGCTTCGAGCCCAGAGAAGCCATTGAACCGCAAGAGTAGCTTCACATTCTCGTCATTACCAGCGCGTGAGCCGCTGGGCTCAAAGCGCAGCATGGGCCAGATGGATCTGCACAGGAACAGCGTGTTCAACAAGTCGATCGGCACACGACAAACGGAAAGTCAGCACACAGAGGATGGGGCAGCCGAAGCAAGAACCCATGGTAAGACCACAGCACAGACTCTTCACGATCGGATCAACATGCTGGGCAAGACGAAGGAAGCACGGCCATCGAAAAGCATTCACCAAATTGCGTCCTTGAGCCATACTGGTTATCCGCAGTTACCGACGATTGATCAAGACAAAGAGCAGGCAAACGAGCCCGACGTTGAGATGCATGACAAGACGGTTGACGAACCCGCTGCTCCAGTAAATGACGACGAGGACGATTGGATTGCGCCTACGAAACCATTTCAGACTTGGCATAGCAAGCCTTCGGAATCTGGGCTCCAGCCGACAGCAGCAAAACTGGCTTCACCGAGACCTGCAATGCACGTCAAGTCAATTTCAACTACAGAAATACCATCGCCCTCGAGAACAGAAATTGCGAGCCCTCGGCATCAGAAAGCCATACCTGTCTCACACCCCAATCTCGCAGAAGTATTAGAATCTACAACACCTGCTGGCTCACCGTCGAGAAAGACAAACGATGGCCACCTCAGCGCGTCGAAGAGCAGACTGTGGTCTGCGTTAAAGTCAGCCAAGAGCATTTTCGCCTCATCGGCCAGTGCTAGCGCTGCAGCGAAGTTGGAGGCGCATAACGACTCTCCTGTGCTGGCGCGTTCACCTACCCGTGATGGTGCCGAACAAAGCAACAAGATCTTCAACCTCCCTGGTGCTTTATGGTCGCAAAAGGACGTGCTTCAAAGTCCGGCCAGGAACAATTCTGTAATTTCCTTCAGTCCAAGCCGAAAGACGCGAAATTCCAATGAGAGTGAAAAGAGGCGTGAGAAAGAGCTCAAGGCGCAGGAGAAGGCTGCTGCTGAGTTGGAGAAAGCACGTGAAAAGGAGCGACAGAAGGCTGCTAAACAGCAAGCTGAAGAGGCAGCAAAAGCTGAAAAGGCTGCAAAGGCGGAAGCAGTCAAGGTTGAAAAGGAGAAGCAGCAGGCGGCGAAGGCTGCCGCAAATGCTTCACGACCTCAATCGGCGAACAGTGAGAAGGCTTCCGACAGCGAGACTGCGACCCAACCGCCGCCGAAGAACAGCATGCTTCCGGCTGGTAAATTGAGGGCTCCAGGCAGACTTATGAGGCCAACGAAAGCGTCATCGCAGACCACGCCGGCACCTGTCGCAGTTCGCATGCCATCTCAAGCGCCGCGTGCTGGACCAGCTCCCTCTTCATTCAGCAAATCACAGCATGAGACTCTGGCCTCGTCAACAAGCAGCTATGCAGGACCACGTGCCGGCTCTGCTCAAGGGTACAGGCCGGGCACTGCTGGCGGCAATGCTCGTCTGAAGGCACTGGAGGCCGCGGCCCGGAAGAAAGAAGCCGATGAGAAAGCTGCTGCTAGAAAGGCTGAGCAAAAGCGCGAGCTGGAGCGCAAGCGCGCTGAGAAGGCCGAACAGGAGAAGAGAGCGGAGGAGGAGCGCAAGGCCGCAGAGCAACAGCGCGTGCAAGAAGCCAAGCAGGCTGCTGAGCGTAAAGCGGCAGAAAAGCGCGCTGCAGAAGCACGGAAACGTGAACAAGATCGCGCCGAGCAACAGAGGAGAGATCAGGAGCGTCTCGACCAACAACGCAAAGAGCAGGATCGTCTCGAGCAGCAGCGAAGAGATGTCGAACGCCTTCGACAAGAAGAGGATGCACGAAAGGCGAAGGAAGCGCACGACTTGGCTGAGGCCATCCGCCGCGAGCGCAGCCAACAAGCCCAGCAACATCCGCGTGGAGATCTGCCTGGCACCTTGCGACAGCTCGGTAAGAACACTGTGCCGACAAATCCTGCCAAACCTGCGAAGCGCCAATTCCCTATCGAGGAAGATGATCATCAGCCGCAACCACAGCGCCCTGGCATTCTGCGCAACGCGCCGTCGTATCAGCAGACCGACGCGAAGCGACGACGAACGAACGAGGAGCAGGATGACCAGAATCAGCGCACATCGGTGATGGCACCACCAAAACGGCCATCCACCATGCGCAAGGTAAGCTCTCAGATTTCTCGTTCGGCAGCAGCTACTGACGAAGCGCAGGAAACATTGTCAAAGTTCTCTGGATACACACATGCGCCGCCTCCAGCTCCTCACCACGCCAGCATGTTCAAATCCACAGTCACGGCGCAACATCAAATGCAGCATGGCAGCAAGCCAATGCACCCGAGTCAGCTTGTCCAAACATCAAGCGCACGGATTCCTTTCGCCGACAGCAACGCAAAGACACCTGGTCAGGCTTCACACTCCCAATACGCATCGGGCTATGATGCAAGCAAATTTAAAACACCCTCGAGACCAATGCAAGCTCCCAAGTCTGCCAAATCTACGCCTCACTATCCTCAAGGCGACAATATTGAGCTTCCTGACATCGCTACCGATTCCGAAGACGAAGAAGATGACGACGATGAGCCTGGCGGCTTCCGTGCACCCTCATGGACAGCTTCGCCGGCTCTTCGAGAGCTTCTCACTCAGCAACAACTTATGGATCCTGAGGCAGTCTTTGGACCTATTGGTGAATTAAAGATGGAAGAGGTCTTCAAGAATGGCAAGAACCAGGATCGTCTGAAGCGGTTCCGCGACCGTGGCAGTAGTGCCATGTGGATTGAGACTGGTGATGCTGTCACGAGTGCAGAGAAGCGGAGAGATATGGAATTGAGGGAGAGGGTTGTGAGAGAAGGTGGTTGGAGGTATGAGCCTGGTGTTTGATGGGAGCTTGTGAGCTTGGATACTGGCTTTGCAGGCCGTTGGCTGAGGCCTTTTTGACGATGTTAATGACGACTATCTTGCATGACTGGCAGAGCTCTTTCGAGCCGCCCTCTAGACCTTTCGTTAGGCTGGCGTTGGGTTCGCGGAAGAGCAGGGGAATTGGACTTGGGGGTTTTCCGGCGGATGAGAATCATGTTCGCTGCCTGACAGCTTCTTTGTCTCTTCCGATAGAGTATGACCGGCTCAGTGAAGCCTTTTCAAAAAGCTTAATCAACAATTTTGTACACAGTCTTTGAAAACGCGTGCCATATTTCTGATATCATGAGGACAATGTGGTGACATTAGTGAAGTGTTTGTTCTTGGAAGTAGAACTCGTGATTGTATTCATGGCCAATCATATTTTTCATTCGTTATGTGCATCGCATTTCGTCGCCTTCAGAAATCGAGCATATCAACCAAATTTGGCGTTCGCACGCACGTACGCACTCTGCAAAAGTCCTCGCCACCATTATCGTCTGACAATGAGTCCACGTCTCCGACTCTTGGAAAGGTTTATCGTTGCCCGAAATGTCTCGAGAACCGTGCAATTATCTAATGCACCTTCGTGCCTTCACGATCAAGCTTTCCGCCTCGTCCTCAGCGTCCGTTGCTGCACTTCGACATTCTGCGTCCCATCTGGCAAAGTCCTTTGCTGCACATCCACATCCTTCGCGACAATAGGTGTGGAACCTCGCTTGATCTCATCCTTGACGGCTTTGACTTTCTCCGCTGGTTCCCAGTGCTTGGGTTCAGGTTCAGTTCCTTTGGTTCCCAAAGGAGGATCGAATCTTGATCGGATCGTCTGGATCATCTTCCAGAACCAGAAAATGTTCAGGGAGTTGAGGACAAGATTCGAGGCAAGGTAGCAAGCCCCGAGCCAAAGTGGAATGTACTGAGCCCCGGCAAAGGCAAAACGCTGACCTTGCTCATCGGCGTAGATTGATAATAGTTCGGTGGCATTGTACTTCTTTGGGGCTCCTGTGGTAATTTTGGAAATCTCGGTGCTGCCCTTGAAGATTGCGTTGTAGATGTCGAGGAAGACAAGGACGGAGGAGATGTTGCCCCAGACCAGACGGCAGCCGAAAAACGAGCTGACAAGGAAGGCACCGTTGATCGCTTGGATGGGAGAGCCCGTCAGGTCAAGTTTGTCGCAGAACCAGTGGATGTTGAGAAACGGGGATGAGAGCTCGTAGAGGAGGAAGACGGGGGCATAAAAGTAGATGAATGGGCGCTATTGGAAGGAGACATCAGTGGCTGTAAAGATTGACCCAAATGGAAAAAGAAATAACTCACGTAGCCCAACGCAAAGACGCTCACGGCACTAATCGCATGCGCCAGCATTCCAACGCCGAAGATATCGACATAGTACGTGCACATGATCAGATCCCAGAGGAAATAACCCAGGGCGAAGCTCTGGCAGAGGCCACTGAGACCCGTGTATTCCCATATCCTGTTCTCCCAGAGTTCTCTCGGTCGCACAGCAATTCTCTCCTCATCGTAGAAGATCACATATAAGCTCAGGACGCAGATGAGCACGGATTGGAAGAACGAGACGACATGGACGTCCCAATTGATTCTCGTTCTCTTGTTCAAAGCCTTGTACCGTTGCGGAACCAGTCTTGAGCTGATTATGGGAGACACGACACTTCCAATTATGGTGTAGAGGAAGAAGGCGAATATGACTTCGTGGGCGTGTAGAGCGAGAGTCGGTAGCGAAAGAGCGTCGGCAAATGGCTTGACCGCGGCGACGAGCCACTCAGGCGGTGGTAGGGGAAACGGGTCCTTCATGATCGCGGCGGTGGGTGGAGGAGAGGCGCGGTGATGCTATCGTCGCATGGTATTATATCCTTCGACAGCGGAGGGAGTGATGTGTGGTCGCGTGCGAGACGGATCGTCAGATGTGCCTGGAGCGGGCATAAGGTGGAGTAGCGCCATCGTTCTCGGATTGTTCCCGGAAGCATGTGAGTGCTGCTCGCTGCTCGCTGCCTGCCGGAACCACACTTTCTCCGCATCGCCGGCCGCGCGAACACAGCCAGACGCGAAGCTCTCCAGAAAAGTTGAAAGCGCAGTGACATACAGCCCTCCACGCCGACACCACACCGCACACCGAGCTACCGACACGATGCAAGCTCCCGTCGTGGTGATGAACACCGCCACTGGCGACCGAAAGACCGGTCGTCAGGCACAATTGTCCAACATCACTGCCGCAAAGACCGTCGCCGATATCATTCGATCGTGTTTGGGGCCCAAGGCCATGCTGAAGATGCTGCTGGACCCCATGGGCGGTATCGTCCTGACCAACGATGGCCACGCTATTCTGCGAGAGATTGAAGTGGCGCACCCAGCAGCCAAGAGCATGATCGAATTGGCAAGGACGCAGGACGAGGAAGTGGGAGATGGCACAACCACAGTCATCATTCTGGCTGGTGAGATTCTGGCTCTCTCGCTACCGCAACTCGAGCGCAACATACATCCGGTTGTGATCATCCAAGCATTCAAGCGAGCTCTCGCAGACTGCTTGAAGGTCATTCAGGATGTCTCGATTCCCGTTGATATCAATGACAACGACGTGATGCGGAACCTGATCTCTACCTCCATCGGAACCAAATTCACCTCGCGATACTCAGATCTAATGTGCGACTTGGCACTGCAGGCGGTCCGAACAGTCAGCACAGATGCGCACGGCGGGAAGAGGGAAGTGGACATCAAGAGATATGCACGTGTGGAGAAGGTGCCCGGCGGCGAGATTGAGGACAGCAAAGTGCTGGATGGTGTCATGTTGAACAAGGATATCACACATCCCAAGATGCGGAGGCGGATAGAGAATCCCAGAGTCGTGCTGCTGGACTGCACGTTGGAGTACAAGAAGGGCGAGTCACAAACGAACATCGAGATCACAAAAGAGGAAGACTGGAACAGGATCTTGCAGCTGGAGGAGGAACAGATCAAGGCAATGTGTGATGCCATTCTTGCCGTGAAGCCCGATTTGGTCATCACCGAGAAGGGTGTTTCAGATCTGGCGCAGCACTTCTTCCAGAAAGCCAACATCACCGCCATTCGCCGAGTACGCAAGACGGACAACAACCGTATTGCACGTGCGACCGGCGCCACAATCGTCAACTCAGTCTATGACTTGACAGAACGTGACGTTGGTACGCAATGCGGTCTTTTCGAAATCGAGAAGATCGGAGACGAGTACTTCACCTTCCTGACGAAGTGCAAGAATCCTAAGGCTTGCACAATCCTGCTTCGCGGCCCTTCGAAAGACATCCTGAATGAGATCGACCGCAACTTGCTCGACGCCATGTCGGTGGCGCGGAATGTTATCTTTCATCCATACCTCTCGCCAGGAGGTGGTGCAACCGAAATGGCGTGCGCTGTACGTCTGGCACAGCTCGCAAAGTCGATCGAGGGCGTGCAACAATGGCCGTACAAGGCCATCGCGGACGCCATGGAGGTGATTCCTCGTACACTGATCCAGAACGCAGGTGCCTCGCCTATCAGGATCCTGACAGCGCTGCGAGCGAAGCACGCCGAGGGCGGTTCCACTTGGGGTATCGATGGAGATGCTGGAAAGGTGGTTGATCAAAAAGACTTCGGCATCTGGGAACCTCAGGCTATCAAGCTGCAGAGCGTCAAGACCGCAATCGAGAGTGCGTGCTTGTTGCTCAGAGTCGACGATATTGTTGGGGCCAAGCAGGCGAGAAGTGCGGGTGGACAAGGAGGAGATGATTGAGAAGGAGCATGAGGAGCATGTTTGATGAGTATGATGAAGAGTTCTGACCTGGGCAGGCAACAGGTCTGGAAGCAAAATCAGTGCCGTGTACAATGAAGAACAATGGCAGCATAGCTAAGCCAACGGAAGGCGAGCTACGATTCGACGCCGCGATCGTCGCCATGAATTGCTTCGTGGTGTGCCGTACGAGCAATGACGCGGAACCACCACCTGTCTTGTAGTTGAGTCTCGTAGACAGCCGACACATGGCGACTTTACACATGCGCGTAACAACCTGCTTCACGACGATAAGCTTACATCCCATAGTACACTCGATAATCTTGGTCTTCCGGCAGCTTGAACGATCGCATGCCACATGCCACACCCCACACGCAGATGTCGGTGCATGGCCAGTGCCCGTGAAGACACAAGCTTGTTCATGAACACATCCTGCTATTCATCTCAAAAGTGAAAGCCATGGCTTTACCACTAGACTTGTGCACCGAGAATCTCCCAGAGTGAATCACTGCGATACCGTTCACTATTGCAGTGCCGCAGTCCTCCATTCACCTGCTGTCATACAAAGCACAAGATGATAAATCTCTGTCCAGTTCACGCGACGACCTCCACCTTCGCAAATGGGCGGAGGTACTTCAAACATCTTCTCTCTGCCTCGAGCATCATTGGAGAAACTGTTAGACCATTCTTAGGCGAAGAAAATCAAAATTGGATACCAGCTCGGCAGAACTGGACTCGAAAGCAACATGCCGAATCCACCCAACATCACCATCTTTTTCGACCCTTTCCGCGAACCTCCAACTTTCAATGTGGCTACTCGCGCCGGACGACACTTGCGGTCGATGGAGGCAATCCAGGCATGGCAGCCAGACCCAGCCAGACTGGCGTTCCGCCACCCGCTCCTAGAAGGCAGGCCATTACCAGCGCAAATGTCGATTCGAGCACCAAGACACGAGTACATCGGTGACAGAACTGTCCACCCGAGTGACTCAATGCCTTCCCCCATACCGGTACGAAACAGCAGCAGAGGGTTTGCCTATGAGCGCCGCGAAAGCTTCGATGCATTGGTAACGTATGGCGGACTCGACTACCCTAGCCACAACCCTTCGAGGCCTGCGTTAGGAGAACTTGGTGTCAATACTCAGCCACTCACCCATCGTCAACGCACGTTAACAAGCCAAGAACTCGGTCTACCGCCTCGTTCTCGCCACGGTCGTCGCAATGCCATGACGATTGATCCGCAAGATCCTCACAGCTTCGACGGCTACTATCATCAACGCCACCCTTCCGTGACCGGCGATCCAGAACTGCCTCCCTATCGTAGCCCTAGTGAGTACGCGAGAGATATCGGAGGCTTGCCGCCTTCTTACGACGAACTCTACGGCCCAGCGCCGAGGACAGCTTCGCCAGTTGAGTCGCGACCGCGTTCACCGCGATATGGCAGCGTCGATGCTGGACAAGGTGATGCACCAATGCCGACGCAAGCCCCGGCTATGCGGATAGAAGTTACGTACGTGGAGCTCGGCAGACGGGGGAGGACTACGGAGCGGAGGTATCAGGCTTGAGGCTGAGGAGAACACGGAAGGAGTATAGAATGCAAGGCAGGCATGAGGTGCATGCGCTAGAATTTCAGATGGCTCTCTGCGGTGTTTTAACCACCCTGCGCCAGGTTCAGGGGCAGAGCAGTCGTTGTATGTTCGAAGAAAGAGACGATCCTTTGCGACCGCTGTTGTGGAGGGTATTCAGGGTTCAGACAGCTCGTCACGGCACACTTTTACTCGTGGATACTCTTGTGAGCTGTGAAGCCTCTACCGTGAAAGACATATCTTCCAGCGATCGGGTATTGGGGCTGGCCGAAGACTACTTCTAGGCCCAAGAGAAGAGAAAGTCTATAGAGTTCATCAGTATGCTGGACGGCTGAAAATCGATGATTCTCGCGTTCTCAACATTTTTGCAGCTTTCCAGGCACCAGATGTGTTGGACCCATTGACCGTGAAGCTTCCCCTCCTTGAAAGCAGTTGACTTTATGGCACCCCTTTTCGATTTGTTGCCGCTGCAGAGGCAACGAGAACGAACTTCTGGCCATAGACAACGCGCTCTGGATTCAAATGGATATCAGGCTGTCTGTATTCCTTGCGTACGATTCGAGAAGTGGGTAACGTGGTGCTATGCATCGTAGTTGTGTGGCGTCTCAATATGCAAAGATGCGCTCGGAGCTTGGCGGCTTGTGTTCTGCACATTCAGATTCAAGATGTCTTTCGACCTGTGTCAATTGCCGACTGAACGAATCCGGCCTAGAACGAAGGCGCGAATGAGGTCTTGCAGAACTTGGGAAGGAAAGAGTAAAGTAGCCACATCTTTGCTAGACAATAACGCTCTTACCATGATGCCAGTCGAAGCAACTGCCATAAACTTGTTCTTCCTCCCAGCAAGAAGCATAAACAACATACAGTCCACAAAAATCATCGCATTACAATTCTCAATATTAGAAACAACGCAAATATAATGGGAGACCACATTCGGGTGGTTCGCGTCGCTTGCTCAGGAGAAGTCTCGGTCCGTCACGTGAAGGAAGGCTTCGACTCGCAGAACGCTCACGAATTGCACCCGGTCTTTACCCAAGGGCAGCTCAGTCCAGTGTCCGAGTTGATGGGCATACCACTTCTTCTGATGAAAGTGCGGCCTTCGCTCCTTCGACCAAAAGATTCGGGCGAAGCACCATTGCAGTATGGGACAGAGATGATTGGCGACTACTACAGCAATACATTGGCAACAAGGCTGATGATGCGCTGCTATGAGTCGGCGGACGGAAAGAAGTCAATCGCACCACTCCCGGATTGGAAGGACAGCATTGGGATGGTGTTGGTGGCAAGAAAAGACCGTAAAATACTTCATCCGACACATGTCAAATTGATGGCCGCCTTTCTGGATCTCATTTTCCATGAGGAGTATGGACCCGAAGATGAAGAAGATATGAAAAGGCGACTCAAGCCCGTGAATTTTCAGAACTTCTATTGGGCTACGATTGCGAATTTCCAAGGAGATCCAAAGACACGCAACTTCAGGAACGCATTGGCCAAAGTTGGGCCGCCTTTCCTCAAGGGTCGCTGGGCAGTGATGAGAAGATCGAGCAGACGAATATCAAAGACGAACAGGACGAATTTTCGTTGGATCCGGAATTCTGGCCTGATCCTAATCCGCTCAAAGGAAGCCCATCTTACAAAGACTCCCCACAGGAAAGGTCCATTGATTGAGATCCATCACGATCCAGCATTCCATGTCACGAGCGATGAATAGCTAAACGAGCAGGCGGAGACATGCACGGTATTGTATAGTAGGGCCGGGCACATCATCAGAAAGAATTGTATTTTTCCTCCAGATCAATTCTTAGAATATGGCGATCGCTCCGGGAGGACTGCCTACGCCGCCACGGACGTTCAATGGCGCGCTCGTCAAAAAGAACGTCCAACGACGTTCCTTTTCGCAAATCTTGCTCAGTTCTTCCAGATTCCACAGCTCACCGATCGGCGTACCCCACTGCACCAACAACCATTCATGCAATGTCCAGCCGGTCTCGAATGGCGGCGGCCAAGCCTCAAAAGCGATTGTATCACCAGCTACAGCCGAAAAGTGGTGATCATACAGCCAGCGTACAGTCGTTTCATTGTTCTGGAGACCGATCGCAATGGAATTGTCTTGGGTTCCAGCTTTGCGATCCTGCGGTGAAGCATACTCGTGCCATTTCGTATATCCGCTTCTGACGATCAAGATATCTCCAACCCTTGGTACGGTGTTCTGCCACTTGAGACAAGCATCGAGCTCGCTCACAGGAATCTCGTGTCGAGAGACTGCGGAAGGAGGGTCGCCATGTTTATTCTCATACCAGCTCAGCCAGTCTACCAGTACGCCCCTTCCTACGATCCCGCCTCGTTCACACCACTTGTGGATGCCGTTTCTGTCACTATTCAGGGCCTCATCGTGGGACAGACCATTATAGTACATCTGAGTTGGCTGATGGGCAAAATGCTTCAACGAGTCCCATTGGGAGCCACTTTGCGTATTGAGATGCAACTCGTCGTCAAAACCTGCATGCTTTCCCTTTGACGCGGCTCGGGCATCAAGGACTTTATGCTCCAGCTTTCTCCTTCCGAAGCCCGGATATTGGACATTGTCTGACAGGTTCCAATCTAGCTGGACGTGTTGTCCCGTCTTGATCTCCTTGGAGGCTTGCTGTACGACTTCTGGCGTCAAGAGGTTCAAGGTTCCGATCTCATCCTTCACACCATTCTTGTCCCAAAAGCTCCATGTGCATCCTTGGGGCTGACCTTCAACACGTGGAAGCTGATCGAATGCAGGAAAAGGGAAGTGTGGCACCCCAGCTATGGAGTCGGAGATGGCAGAGAGCCGCTCTTTGGCACTTTGTATGACTGTACGTTGTTTACCTTCGGACATTTTCCTGCTGTTACGAGCTGAATCAGTCACAAAGGGACCTACCATTCCAGACCTGGGAATGATGGGTAGTTATGTCAGTGGCAGGCGGGGCCTCCATGCAGCTCTCGCGACCTCGGCTTGGCCATGAACATGTCGTGAACCGCGACAAAGCTGGCACAGTAGGATGAGCTGCTGCACGAGGCCGACTCTCATGCAAGAGTCTTGATGTGCACGTCTGTGTGTAGTCTTTGTGAGCGAGTGAAGTTGATGGCCGTGGTCCGAGGACGCGTGAACGACATCATGCTGACTCAGTCGCCACAACAACATTGAGCCACAATCTTGAACTGCCAAGCCAAGACAGACATGCTCAAGACAACGAGCGATGCTAATATTGCGACGGACCGTTCGCGTACGGCCGAATGGTTTATCGGAATTCAAACGCCTAGCCAGACAGAGATCATGTCCACATAGCTCAACAGTATCCCGGAAACAGGCCGAGAAGACGAGAGCACCAGAAAACACATTGGATCCTCGCATCACAAATGTCGAAGACCAGAAGAAAACCATCAATGATGAGAAAGGCGAGATCATAGAAGACGAATTCGCAGCCTTGAAGACGAGTTACGATGCACCGAAGCATCCCATCATCCTAGCACATGGACTTCTTGGCTTCGATGAACTGCGACCACTCGGTCACGCGATACCGATTCGCGGAATCGAGTATTGGTACGGCATCAAAGAGGCTTTGGCGGCAAAGAACGTCGAAGTCATCACGGCTTCTGTGCCACCTTCTGGCAGGATCGAAGTACGGGCGCAGAGACTTGCGGAGTCGATCGAGAGACAGGCTGGCGGGAAGGCAGTTAATATAATAGCGTAAGGCTGGCTCTTGATGTAGCAACTGAGAAAGTGCTAACGATCTTCTAGACACAGCATGGTCAGAAATTGTCACCTCGCTGCAATGAATGAAATGCTGACATCATCTAGGGGTACGAACGATATGCATAATACTATTGCCCAACTCACTAACATCCATCCAGCGGCCTCGACGCCCGACACATGGTCTCACGACTCAAACCAGCAAACGTCAAAGTCCTCTCTCTGACCACAGTCGCAACCCCTCACCGCGGTTCATCCTTCGCAGACTACATGTTCGAACGGATAGGCTACACCAATATCCCCAAACTCTACAAGGTCCTCGAATTCTTCGGCATGGAAACTGGTGCCTTCCGACAACTGACACTAAAGTATATGGCTGAGTCTTTTAACCCCCGCACGCCAGATCTTGAAGGCGTGAAATATTACTCCTATGGTGCTGCGTTTCAACCACACTTCACTTCAGTGTTCAGGAAATCACATAAGGTGATTGAGCCAGTTGAAGGCCAGAATGACGGGATGGTCTCTGTTGAGTCTAGCAAGTGGGGGACGTATAAAGGGACTTTAAACCATGTCAGTCATTTGGACTTGATCAATTGGACGAACCGGTTGAGATGGTACTTTTGGCAGTTGACAGGGAAGAAGAAGAAAAAGTGAGTCCAGTTGATCTTGTCGCTCGCGAAGGAGCTTGAAACTGACGGGATTTGCAGCTTCAACGCGATCGCGTTTTACCTGAGCATTGCAGATATGCTCGCGAAAGAGGGGCTCTGAAAGTCAGAGGCAGGGTCGCTGCGCTTTTGCAAGATATGGCGCGATGTGCCAAGAAGAGATAGAGCACATTGGTCTTCAAGTATGTGCGAACCGGACGCGCAGAGCCAATGAGTCCTCGTCGATAATCTAGTAAAGTCAATGTAACAGTTTCCAGTTGTACATAAAAAGCCACGTGAACTGTAATTTCGCCCTTCTTCGTATAACGCAACGGCAATTCGTCATTGCATTCATCAAATAACGCCATGGCTAGAGTGAATTTACTGTTCGTGTCGTGCTGAGGGCTTGACCTGGGCCGAGAAGGAGTCGGATGTGCACAAAACTGCACTCACGAGTTTGTGAGACTTCTCTCAAATGACATGCATGCAGTGCAGCAGGTGGTTGGCAGGTATATCACATATCAAAGCCTCCCGACCTCTATGCAACCTCATCTTGATTCCAAGTCAATCTCCTCCTCTATGCCACCGGCTGATCCACCCGCTCGGGCACCTGAGGTTGCACATCCATGACAGCCTTCAATAGATCCTCCACGACCTTGGGCCCCGTCTTCTTCCCGATACCCTTGATCTCATCCAACTTCTGGTTCGTCTCCTTGTCCGCGTCTTCTTCGGCCTTCTTGTTGCCAGATGTGTGCTACTCAGCATCAGTGCTACTGCTCTGAGACGTCGCGAATGAGTATGGGGCGATGTGTGTATGTACCTGCGACTCGAACTGCTTGAACTCCTCTTCTTTCTGGTTTCGGTATTCCTCGATTTCCTTTTGAGCTTCTGATCGGGCGTCCTTTACTCGTTTTGTTCGGTCTGAGGTAGAAAGGTCAAGGCGTCAGTGGAGAGGAACGTCATGCGCAATCGCAACGGAATTCACGATCGTGGGTTCGGCGTACATTCTCTGGCTGTTCTGAATGTCAGTCGCTAGTCATGTCTAGAAGCCTTGTTGCAGCGTACCTTTCTGTACAATCTTCTGCGCCTCGCGTTCAGCCTAGAGCCTTGATTAGAGCTAGTCGCAGCATGTGGGAATGTGGGTTTAGCGAACATCGAGCAACGTCTGGATGCCTGCCGAGTTTTGGGCCGCCTGGAGCAAAGTCAGTCCTGCTGTATCATCTCAAATGTACTCCATCATACCATCTTGAGTGATTTACGGCAAAGAGAGAGTGATTGCCGTTGGAAGTGGCGGTCGATGTTGTATAGCGCCGTCGAGGTGGAGCTTGGGTGCAGTTGGCCTGTCTCGGATCGCGCCGAGACACGATACGAGAACATGACATCTTCCAACGCTTCTTCACTTTCACTTCCATCTACGAATCAATTCTCGCAATGTCGACTGCCGCGAAGCTGACGCTTGGAGGTACCATTGTCAGTGCCATTGGCATTGTGATATTCGTGCATCGCCAGCAGAAAATCGATCAAGCAGTAAGAGAGCTACAGCATTGCCCGAAATCCTGGTACATTTTGCTAACTGTAGAACTAGCTCATGCATGCTGGCGTGATACGCGATATGGAACAACAAAGGATCAAAAGAGAGCGACAGGCAGATTTTGAGATGCAACGACAGCTGGAGGAGCAATACAAGAAGCTGCAGAATGTCAGCGACAGCACGGATGGACAGGTGAAGGCCAGGTGAAGCCAGCTCGGACATAGACGCGCATGGGCACCTGTTGCGATCCCGAGAGGTGCAACCCCCGCGAGAGAGGACTTTTTGAGGCATCTGAGGATGAATGAGCTATAGGTCCGCGCCAGCCGTGACCTGAAGGCTATGCACCAGCCGTACGGAAGGATGCACAAGGCAGCGTCGACTGCACTACCAGGACGTCGCGCTTCCATATAGGTCGACCAATGTCGAGTCGCAAGGTTCAGACACCTCGTGGATCTTCTTGGGCTTAGCATCGGGCACTGAAGGTGACTGCGACGTTGGTCAGGAGCTTCTCTGCTGCACGAAGACTTCTCGAGTTACTTGTCTGCTCGAGAAGAGTCCTCCAAGGATTCATCTCTGCCTTAACTGACTATCGTGAAAAGCAACAAATGGGGCTATAGGGCATGGGAAGAGTGGGAGAACGAGGGCAGGATGGCCTTATGTTGTTGCCGTGGAGGGGAGAGTAGCGAACTGGACGAGGTATTGTAGGGGGTGATGAGATTTTGCAATGAACAGGCCAGCATCGTCGACCGTTCTTGGTCTAGTCGCCTTCTGCAGCGGTGATTCTAACTTCGCGAGGAACCTGCGCACCGCTATGGTCCTCCTTCCTCTCTGATGCCAATCACATACGGGCACGACGCCCTCCTGCAGTCAGTGGATACCGAGTCTTCGCGCCTGCATCTGCCTCTAGTTCAGCCTCGGATACACGGCCACTCCGATTCCCTCGCACTCCGTCTCAACCATCTGGCCCCAAAGCTTGTACTTCATGATGAACTCCATCATGTTCCCAGTGTGGCTTCTAGCCTTTTCCTCATCCATGTCATCGATCTTGTTGCCAAGCAACCAGTCCCGATCACTATCGAGTAGTCTCTCGTCCCACATGTCAGCCAGCCAGGGAGCAAGTGCCGGTTGGTCCTTTTCGACAGAGCCTCTCAAACTGTCAATTGCGCAACGAAATTGCCCATCGTGAGATTTCAGTAGGCCGCAGACGTACATGGCCGCTCTCTTGGCAATATTGAGCGGGACACTGCTCTTGTCTGGAATCAGAGACGGATCCAGCTCAATGATCGCAGCGTCGAAAGCGCGCTTGAGCTTGAGCATTACATTGTCTTCTGGCGAGTTGCCGGGCTTGTCGTACAAGTAAAGATCGTTTGGAAACGGGGAAGGAGTGAATCGCGTATCGTTGCGTGCTTGCTTCGCAGCTCGTTCGAGGATTCTAGTCTTGAAGTCGCTGACTGCTTCGAGGGCTTCCTGGCGTGCTGGGTTAAACCACTCGGTCTGCTTGCCTGTGCCCTTGACTGCGCCAGAGTTCTTAGGTTGGTCGAGTGGACGGAGGTCAACTGGGGAGATTGTTGCCTCTGTATTCGTGGTATCACGCGCCCCGGCTTCTTCAACACCCCAGTGCCTCCTGTTCTCCTCTTCCCGGTCGACAGGACTAGTGTCAGAGGACTCAGCCGTCTCTGTTCCCTTGGGCGGGACGATCGACAGAGACTTGTCGCTGCCAGCACTTCTTTGCAAGTCAACAAGCTCACTGCACGTGCCATCGCCATTGGTAGCAGTGGCAGGACCCGTGTCACTTGAGGTTCCGGTGTGGCTGCTGCTGTCATCTTGACGCTGCTTTTTCTTCTTCTTGCGTGGCTTCGACAAGATCGGCGCGTGCTCCCCAGTGACGACTGAGGTCGAAGGCGGCTGGACCGGCGGCGCAGTCGCTCCTGCCTGTGTGTCGACTGGAGAGCCGCCCTTCATCTTGGTCTTTTTGCCCTTCTTAGCTGCCATATTCGAGCTCATGCACCAGACTGTCGACGACTCAAATGATTGCAAGCGTGTCTTCACTTTGAGTGATTGGAGCCAGCTGAACGAGGTGTGTGTGTGGTGGATGAGAAGCTTTTAGCGACTGCCTGAGTTGACTCGATGGTACGGCGCTAGCAAGTGACACGCAGGGATCGGCAAACGGGGACGTGAAATAGGAAACAACGTGAATGCATTTCTTCTAGGTTCTTAGATCAAGTCAAACGTTTCGCCCGCTCGGACTCGTTCTGGCAATGCCTCGCAATTCCCGCTCCCCTCTCTGCCGTGCTGCTAAGATGTCACAATGCACACTCCACAAGACGACAAACTTCACGACCTTGCTCGTGGTGGCATAAGATACACGTGGCGACGCTGCTGTTCCATAGGCTCTGAAGAACATCTTGTAATGAGGGCATGAAGCTTGCGTTTACCAGCACAGCCATGATCCCACTGATGAGAACGATTGCAGCGAGTAGAAGTAGCCCAATGCAAACAGCATCCGGTTTCGCTATGCGGTCCTTGCGCGATGATGCGACCAATTCTTCGTCGTATTCTGAAGCGGACCCGTCCGATGCCCAAGTCGAATGAAACCAAAGTACCAGCGACTTCTAGCTCGCGTCTTCATCCTTGGCTTCAGAATCATCGGCCGTAGCAGCAGAGGACGCAGCCTTCGGCGGGCCTCCCGCCTTGGGAGGTGGAGGCGGCAGATTGCTCGCTTTGGAATTCGAGTTGCCCTCTAATTCACGACTTTTCTGTTCGCCTTCAGCGAAATAGTCGTCCAGCCCAGCGGCCGGTACATGGTGGGCTCTCGCCTTTTTGGCCTTGCTCGCGGGCGGCGGCTTCGTAGGTCCCCCAGCACCATCTAGCCCTGGACTTCCAGATTTCAAATCCATATTCGCAGGCACGAGAAAGTCTCCGCCGGCAGCAGGGACACCTTGTGCGATTTGCTGCTCGTTGCCAGGCTGTGGCGCGTAGGCCGGCGGCGAGACCTCTGCACCATCGAACATCGTCTCACCAGGTCCCGTCGACGGTTCTGCCAGTGGTGCAGGAATGCGATGCAATGCTCCGTATCCCAGCACGCACCCGAGACTGCCTTCACCACCCCAGTTCTTGGCAGGCGTGATGGTCACCATCCTCGTCACATCGTACTCCTGATTGTACACCCAAAGTCTCAAAGCGGAGTTCATGTATCCTTCCACGAGTTGACCCAGAGCGTGGTTGCCGCGCAACCCAACAACATCGGGACTGCCAATGACATAATCCGAGTAAGGCAGGAGCCCAGCAACGTCGGCAGGAGAGTTGGGCATCACGTCCAGAATGTGCCAGACGTCATTCGCGATGTCGAGAGGAGCCCATTGCAGCGCGAGTCCCAGTGCATCTCCAGCAGGTGGAACAGAGAGATAGACTTCGCGGATCTGGCTGCCTTTTGCGCCAAAGACTCCGAGACTAATGGTCGATCCAGCGCAGTTGCGAATCTCAGTCATGAACAAATTGGGGTCCGGGTTGTCAATGTTGTGTCCATTGATGCCAATGATGAAGTCAAACCAAGGCTCCAGCGGGATCTGGCTATTGGTGTTCCGCAGCACATGGAAGCCATAGTGGTTGCCAGACGGTTGCGTGGAGCCTTGTGCAGCGGCTGTGGTAGTGTTCGGATCCGAATCCAAGCGTGAGATGAAGCGATTAAGGGTTCCGAAGAGATTTGCCATATTTTCAGAGCTTGAGACGAGTGTGTGGAGTTGGGCTGGACAATTAATTAATGATTGCTCTGTTCAATGGCTGTTGTTGACAAGAAGCGTGAGGTGGCAGTCCGACAGGCCAAGAGCGACGATGCTCTTCGCTCGGTCGAATGTTCTTCCCGTTCCGAAACACTTACTCGTTGGCTCCTTCTCCTGTCTACATGGCTGTCGCACCTCATACAGGCGGTCGCTCCCAGGTTGTACTGAAGGAGTGGTCGATACTGATGAATGTATTTGGATGCAACTTGTCGTCCTGGCTATTGGTAAGAGCGCAAGTGAAGTCGTCTTTCCACGTTTGATTGGACGCACGAGGCATAAAACGTGATCACAATTTCATTATCATTCATTTCATGAGTGAGTGAGCCCGAAGATGGCTCTCTGATCTATCGCTTACCCGCTTTTTGCCCTCAACTTCTCTCGCCCTCTCTCAGTACGGCCACTGCCAGTTATTATACTCCTCCACATCCAAGCCCGTCTCCCACGCGTAATTCTGCGCATGCAATCTCCTCTCGATCAGCTTCTCCCTCGGGCCTGCTCCCTTGTTGCCCAATACATCAGACAAGTGCTCAATCGCCAAAATCGCCAGCGAGTATCGATCAGCCTCGTTGCGAATTGCGAGTTCCAGAGGCGTGTTGATGTTACCCTTCTCCTTGTATCCACGAACGTGCATCTTGTCCTGGCCCTTGCGGTTGTAGGTCAGGCGATGGACGAGCCATGGGTAAGAATGGAAGTTGAAGATGACAGGCTTGTTGTTGGTGAAGAGAGCGTCGTACTCGACGTCCTTCAAGCCGTGTGGGTGGTAACCATGTGGGATCAGTTTGAAGAGATCCACGACATTGACGAAGCGGATCTTCAGATCGGGAAGGTATTCGCGGAGTAGTGCAGTGGCAGCGAGAGCTTCTTGCGTGACGACGTCTCCGCAAGATGCAATGACCACATCTGGCTCGGCGCCGTAGTCGTTTGATGCCCAATCCCAAATGCCGATGCCTCTGGCACAATGTGTGTTTGCGTCCTCAACATTGAGGTACTGAAGATGGTTCTGCTTATCCGAAACAACTACATTGACGTAGTTCTCACTCTTGAAGCAGTGGTCCATGGTGGACAGCAGAGTATTGCCATCTGGCGGCAGGTAAACACGCACCACTTCCGGCGACTTGTTGATAATAACGTCCAGGAAGCCAGGATCTTGGTGCGTGAAGCCATTGTGATCTTGTCTCCAAACGGTACTGGTGAGCAGGATGTTCAAGGAAGCAACGGCCTGCCGCCACTTCACCTCCGCACACTTCTCCAGCCATTTGGCATGCTGATTGACCATCGAGTCGACAATGTGGATGAACGGTTCGTATGAGTTGAACAAGCCGTGGCGGCCACTGAGAGTGTAGCCTTCCAGCCAACCTTCGCAAGTGTGCTCAGATAGAATCTCCATCACACGACCGTTGGGATCAAGGTTGCCGCCATCCCGATCTTCTTCGAGCATTCCGTTCACCCAAATCTTCTTGCCAGCTTCGTAGACAGCGGAGAGCTTGTTGCTTTCCGTCTCATCAGGACCAAAGAGACGGAAGCTCGTCTGATTGTTCTTGACAATGTCCCGCAAGAAAATTGCAAAGTTTGACATTCCCGATGCACTCGTGACGCCAGCCTTCTTGACCTCGATTGCGTATTCTTTCCAATCGTTCATTCGCAACGGCTTCTTCAGCAGTCCGCCATTCGTGATAGGGTTCTCACTCATCCTCTTGCCCTTTGGTGGTGCTAGCTCCTTGAGTTCGGGGACGAGCTTACCTTCCTCGGTGAAGAGTTCCTCTGGCTTGTACCCTCTCATCCATGTTTCAAGGGCCTTGAGCTGTTCTGGGTCCGTGTGAACCTTTGTCAAAGGCACTTGGTGAGCGCGCCAAAAGCCTTCGAGGTAGTGTCCTTCCACCTTGCGAGGGGCAGTCCAGCCCTTTGGCGATCGCAGAACGATCATAGGCCATCTTGGTCTAAACACCTTTCCGGACTCACGAGCCTGCTTTTGATATGTCTGGATCTCGTTGATACAGCGCTCCAGCGTGCCGGCCATAGCCTGGTGCATTGTATCGAGGTCACTGCCTTCCACAAAGTATGGTGTCCATCCATAGCCCTTCATCAAATTCGTAAGCTCTTCCTCGTCGATTCGCGACAGGATCGTAGGGTTGTTGATCTTATAGCCGTTCAAGTGAAGTACAGGGAGCACAGCACCATCCTTGATCGGATTGAGGAACTTGTTACTATGCCAGCTCGTTGCCAGTGGCCCAGTCTCGGACTCGCCATCGCCGACAATCGTTAAGGCGATCGTGTGTGGGTGATCGAAGACTGCACCAAATGCATGAGAGAGTGAGTAGCCGAGTTCACCGCCTTCGTGAATCGATCCAGGAGTCTATTTCCTATCAGCTTATGGCTTCGTTCCTTCAAGCCTCGACGTTTTACCTCTGGTGTCATATGACTGCCAATGCCACCTGGGAATGAGAAGGATTTAAAGAACTTCTGTAAGCCCTCAACATCTTCGCCCTTGTTTGGATAAACTTCGCTGTACACGCCTTCCAAGTAGAAGTTCGAGATCAAGCCAGGCGCACCATGTCCCGGGCCCGAAATAACAAAAGCGTCCAGACCGTACTTTTTGATCAGTCGGTTCATGTGAATGTACCTGTCAGAACATCAATGTTAGACCAGAGTAGAGCAGCTTTCAATCAGAACTTACGTGAATGACTGGCCAGCATCACTGCCCCAATGTCCCAGCAGTCTCGGCTTGAAGTGCTCCTTCTTCAGAGGCTCTCTGAGCAGTGGGTTTTCCTTCAAGTACAGCATGCCCAGGCACAAGTACATGGAGGCGTGAAACCATTTTGTCATTTTGTCGACCTCATCTTTGCTCAATGGCTGCTCATTGATCGTGGACCGGGTCTTGGTGTAAACAGACCAGACATTCTGCTCTCCACTCAAGCTGTGTGCTTCATCAGTGTTCGCTGCATCGGTCGACGCAGACCGAGCTGGTAGCGAGTCCATAGTCGCTGAAGACACCTGCGCAGTTGAGAAGAAACAGTGTTGAGAGAGGCGGTGGAAGGTAGTGCAAGAGAGAAAAGGTGGAAAAGGTACCGCTGCTGCGGTCAGCCTTATGAAAGACTGTGTGCAAGAGCTACTGTCTCTCCGGGGTCGGTGCCGCGATCGAATGGAGCTCTTCCACGCGGAATGGCAGTCATTGAAAGATTGCTTCTCGGAATGCCCGGCTTCCTTCTCAGCAAAACGCGTTTGCTCGTGATGCTGCTGATGATGCATTGGGTGACGTAAAGGCGCATCGTGAGGGACCCATAATTTTCAACACGAACCTCGTGCGAACCAGTTCCAGGTTACTCGGCAATGGCACGACTTCTGTAGTTAGACATCAGCAGATACTGGGTCCGTCGGTTTCTTCAGAAAGGATCTTGAGGCGTAGTCTGCACGCGCTGTCGCGTGATAATGATCGCGGTCGGAAGAGAACGCGTGTGGCGTGAGGAACGCGTCAGATGTGGCGCCGCGGCACCGATGAGACCTGCTTGTGCAAGACTTTGATCAATGGTACGACTTGTCCTCGTCAGGCTGCACGCATGTGCATGTAAGCAGGTTGCAGATGTGTGGGAAGAGACTGGCGTGAAGTTGAGCCCCCCAAAATCTGGGCAAGAGCTTGTCGCTACCAGGGGTGCTTGGTATGCTGCGCGACAGTCGAAGATCAACCGACAAAGAGTATCACGGACTCCCGAAGACAATTGAACCCTCTGCACGTCACGGAGATAGCTTGATAAGGACCTTCAGAGACCCGTTCGAGACGATTGAGCACTGCCGAAGACTTTGGAAACTCGTGGTTATTGTGAGTAGCATTGCACTGGTTTCTGTTGTCCTTTTCACAAGTTGTATAAATCAAGATGTAGGCCGCGCTCGTGCGCAGGAACGGCATATCATGCTCACGTCCCACTCGTTCCTCAAACCTGCCAAACTCCTACGCTCGAAGCAAATAAACGCAACATCAACAATCATCAAACCAATCTCCCTCGTCCTCCTCTTCCCCTAGGAGCTGCAGGCTCGCCCATCTCGCTGAAACCACCAGCGCTCGTCGTCCTGCTCATCGGCTCAGCACCTAATCTGTTGTTCAAAGCTGCTGCCATGGCACCGCCGGCGGCATGGGCTGCAGCCTCTGTAGCATTGTTCTTTAATCTTGATTCTATTCGCACCACGACAGGCTGTACAGGGGCGAAGCCAGTCCTCGGCTCTCTGTCTACGCCGCGTCCAATCATGGCACCTGGACCTGGCTCTAATTGTGGTAATCGGTATGGTGCTTGTACTCCGGACACTCCAAGTGCCTGGTCGAGAAGCCTTCGTCGCAGTTCTTTCGCTTCGTCTGCAGCCAAAGTATCCATTTCCACATCTCCATCTTGATCAGGAAGATAATGGTCCGCCCCTGCGTCACGCATCATGTTGAAGTCATTTTCCATGTCAAGACTGCTCACAGGAGGAGGCTGTGGAGCTCCCGACTTCTCTGCCCTTGACGTCGCGTGGAAGCTGGGCTGTTCGGGAGTGAACGGATTCCTCCTGACCACAGGCTCTGTAGATGAAGCTGCCGCGGCGGCGTTTGCGAGATCTGACAAAGCTGCCAGAGGATTTGCTTTGGCTCCACCCCTCGTGAGAACTTGATGTGAAGCCTGGCGCTCCATGCCAACCGCTGCTGGTGGTTCTGAGGGTGGAGGTGTGTTTGTCCCATTCGCGTCTGCCATGGTCTCGTCTGCTTGGCCTTCGCCTGACTCCACGACTTCGCCGTCCAATGATGGTACTGCAGTGCCGTTACCGTTCGACGAAGGTTCCTGCTCTTTCTGGTAAAAGTATTTGTATGTCGCCTTCTTTGCCAAATCAGTTGCCAGAGCAAGCTCTTTCTCGGTAAACAACCTCTCCAGGCTGTATGCCGGTGCTTCAAATTGCGCATATTCTCGCGTGCTCTTCGCTTCCTTGAAAGGACTTCTGCCTCCAAAATTTGGTATGGGCGACTCGTTGCCATTGTCGTCTTCGGCTCCCAATTTGCGCTTTCTCTTACTACTCTCACTATCCGCTCCTGTAGGCGCTGGACTCGCTCCGCGATGGTGTCTGAGGTGTCGTGTTCGCTTGTTCACGCCCAAGCCATTGTGGCTGGGGGAAGCAGGATTGTTGTTGATGCTGAAGTGGTTTGGATGAAGCAGCATGGCGTTGCTGTCGGAAATGTCGAGCTGATCTTTGTCTCGTAATAGCTGCTGTCGCTTTTTGTTCAATGTGCCGATTAGTCGTTGGCGAATGGTATTGGACAGCTCGCGATGCTCTTCTTCGGCTTGCCGAAGGCGTTGCTGATGCAGTCGGTCCAGATCTTGTAGCGCTGCTTCGTGATTGTTCTACAGGTGGTTAGATCGATTCTCTGGCTTAGGTAGTCCAGCTGTAACTTACGTGGAGCAGTGTGAGATCCGCATCACGCTTCTCGATAGCATCATTGACCTCTCGTGCGAACTCGCCGTATCGTTTTCCAGCCGTCGCCCAAAAATCAGTCTTGACATTCTCATCGTCTGGCAATGTCACACCTCCGTTGCCTGAAGCATCCGATTGCATGACTGTCTCCACCAGCTCCCTAATTTCTTCATGGCTGTCTGGAAGCGCCCCATCAACGTAGGGTTCCGCACGAAGCACCAATGTCATATCGACCTGAACGCCTTGCAATTGTGCTCTGTAATGCTGATTCTGGTTGGTCGCAAAGCCATCCACCATCGCCTGCAACTTCTCCATGATGCGATTCCGTCGAACGTCGCGTTTCGTGAGGGGCTGTGGTTGAGGTGATGCTGAAGCATCGAAGATGGAGGCATCTTGGTGGTTGATAGCCATGGCGTAAGCGAGCTACGAGCGTCGAGACACACGCAGTATCAATCTCGTTACGACAACGGCGCTTGTTGCTGGAGTAGGGTGTATGTACGGTGGAGGAGTGATTCGGAAGAGAAAGCAGCTGAGCAGCAAGAGATCGACGCCGACAAACGCTCTAGCGGGAAGTGTGCTGAATCGATCGTGAGCCAAGCGGTCGTGAAGTTTACATCGCAGCAGGACTATGTCGTTGGCATGAGAGGTGGTGATATGATTGCATGCATACAGCAGGGTGTATGGGAGAGTGTGTTGGTAGCATAGAGCTGGCTGCTTTCCCTTCACCTTGAATATCGGCACAAACCATCTGACTTCGCCGACTCGGGATGCACGACCGAGGAGCGATGTCATCGCTCCATCCCGCTTTCGGCTTAGCGCGAGCGCGTCCAGGACACAGTCGCGACTGAGACACTCACTCACACTCAGCACTTCTTCTATCCAACAATTGAGCGTCGAATCTCACGCAAATATCCTGTCTCCGCCCCTTATAGCATGTCGACGTTCATGCGCTGGACCCTCGTATATGATGATGAGCTATAGCTGCGCCAGAGAGTCTCCACCAGAGCACTACTTCAGCCGAGACCAGGAACAGGCAGGTCAGCTAGGCAAGATGCGGGGAGGATTGTGCACTCCATCCTGAGCTCAATATTGCATATTTCTCCGCCTGTCATTGATGTCCGCCTCGATGATCTCCATACGGACAGAGTTGCTCCTTGATGTATTGGGGGCCAGCGGCACTCATTGTCGCGAGGCAAGACGCAGTGGACGCTCGTAGATTTCGCGCTCGGAGGCAAGTATAACTCTTCGTGTTTCCTTGTGTGAATTCGGCCATCCGTACGCACTGGCGATGGCTCTCTTGCTACTGACGGCTGCTATTGCAGCTCTTGCTGCCGCACAATCACACTATCCAACAGGAAATGACTCCTTGGCCAACGCTCCATACAAAGATGCTTCAGTCCCTGTCGAAGACCGAATCAGCGATCTGTTGTCAAGAATGACGATCGAAGAGAAAGCATTGCAATTGATGCAGGGAGATATCAGTAACTGGTTGAACACTACTGATGGCAGATTCAACCGCACGGGATTGGAGCTCAACTTCGCACAGAAAGCTGGGATGTACTACGTCGGCTATCCGATCTCATGGGACTGGCTCGCCGATAACATCAAGTTCGGGCAAGACTATGCCATGAACGAAACGCGTCTCGGCATCCCGGCAATAGTGCAGACCGAAGGCATACATGGCTTCCTCATTGGGAACGCGACGATTTACAACAGCCCGATCGCGTATGCTTGCAGCTGGAACAGGACACAAGTGCATGACATGGCGGTACAGATTGGCGAGGAAGCACGAGCTCTTGGTGTCTCTCAGTTGTTCGCGCCAGTACAAGATTTGGCTCGCGAGCTGCGATGGGGCCGAGTTGAGGAGACATTCGGAGAGGACGGATATCTCGCAGGAGAGATCGGCCTTGCGTACGTGGTTGGACTCCAGTCCACGAATGTCAGTGCCATGGTGAAACACTTCGCTGCCGACAGTAAGCCCGAGCAAGGTCTCAACGTAGGTAAGTGTAGCCACTGGAAGGCATTTCAAACCTTCGACAAGCTTATCTCAGACGTCTTCGTACCCCTTACTGACTTACTGTGGCTAGGGCCGGTCCAGGGTGGCGAACGTGAGCTTAGGACTACGTGGCTGCCACCATACAAGAAAGCCATCATTGACGGTGGCGTCTGGTCGATAATGAGCGGCTATAACAGCTGGGACGCAGTAAGTGGTGATCAGAAACGACCGGAACCTGTCGTAACCCCACGTGCTATGTTGGCTTGTCTAATAATGCTACGACAGGTTCCGGTCGTTTCTGATCACCACTTACTGGAAGAGATACTTCGTGAGGAATGGGGCTACGAGTTCTACGTTATGTCGGACGCAGGCGCTACTGACCGGTTGGCAACACCAATGAACATTTGCCCGGCACC
Source organism: Cercospora citrullina (assembly GCA_013365195.1). Lineage (NCBI taxonomy): Eukaryota > Fungi > Ascomycota > Dothideomycetes > Mycosphaerellales > Mycosphaerellaceae > Cercospora > Cercospora citrullina. The sequence continues at coordinate 578,502 of JAASFF010000310.1, forward strand.
TTTGAACAAGTACGGCAGTCCGGTCAATGCAGGTAATGAGTGCGTCACTCTCGATGCATTGCCCGCAGGAGGTGATGTCGAAATGGGCGGCGGCTCTTTCAATTACCGTTCCATTCCAGATCTAGTCGCCGCTGGCCGCCTGAAAGAAGCTGTCGTTGACAGGGCTGTCTCTCGGGTCCTCCGCACCAAGTTTGCCATGGGCCTCTTCGAGCGACCTTACCAAATTGTTGCCCCAGAGGACCGAGAAAACGTGATCAACACTCCTGCTGCTAAGCAGCTTGCTCGCGAGCTCGACCGAGACAGCATCGTCCTTCTCAAGAACGACCAGAACATTCTCCCCATCTCGAAGGACAAGAAGGTGGCTGTCATTGGTCCCATGGCCCACGGCTTCATGAACTACGGCGACTACGTCGTCTACCGAAGCCAATACCGCGGCGTCACTCCACTTGATGGCATTCAGGCTGCCATTGGCAACGACTCTGTGACCTACGCTCAAGGATGTGAGCGCTGGTCGAACGACGAATCCGGCTTCTCTGAAGCCATTGCAGCTGCTGAGGCCGCAGATGTCGCCGTCGTGGTCGTAGGAACCTGGTCTCGAGATCAGCAAGAGCTTTGGCAAGGATTGAATGCTACGACAGGTGCTGATTTCATCCCCGATATTCTCGTAGCTCCACTGACTTTTCACTATAGGTGAGCACGTCGACGTCAACTCTCTCGACCTAGTGGGAGCGCAACGACCTCTCCTCGAAGCCATAATCAACACCACCACTCCCACGATCGTCGTCTTCAGCTCCGGAAAACCAATAACAGAAGCCTGGATCTCCAACACCACAGCCTCTCTCCTCCAACAATTCTACCCCTCCGAACAAGGCGGCTACGCCCTCGCCGACATCCTCTTCGAAGGCAACACCAGCCCCTCCGGCAAGCTCTCCGTAAGCTTCCCATACAGCGTGGGAGCCCTCCCAGTCTGGTACGACCACCTAAACTCCGCCCGCCAAATCGGCGACTCCGGCAGCGTCGACCCCATAACCGGACAAATCACCTTCGGCCACCAATATGTCATCGGATCACCCGACCCCTGGTTCCCATTCGGTTTCGGCCTCAGCTACACGAATTTCACCTACGCTGATACCATTTCCCTCTCTTCCACCAACGTCTCCGCCACCGATACCATCACCGCTTCCATCGAAGTCACAAACTCTGGTTCCGTCGCCGGCGCAGAAGTCATACAGCTGTATATCAAAGATATGATCGCCACAGTCGACGTCCCCAATATCCAACTCAAAGGTTTCGAGAAAGTGTTCTTCGAACCAGGAGAGACGAAGGAAATCAGTATCGAGTTCAACGTCAGTGATGTAGGGCTCTGGAACCGCAAAATGCAATACGTCGTCGAGCCGGGTGAGTTTACTGTCTTCTTGGGAGGAAGTTCTGCAGATTTGGGCAGGAATGCTACGTTTTGGGTAGAGTAAACGGTCAACAGAGCGTAGAGGAAACCTTGGAGGTAAAAAAAAAAGAGAATTTGAAGAAAAAGATCACGAGAATATGATATAAGATGAAATATACTTATAAGAAGGGCAAAGCAAAATGGAAATTTTTCGGATATTTCTGGTCTCAAAAAAAGGAGCTTTTTCGATCACTTCGCTTTCTCTGCGGCATCGTTGTGCAAATATTCGAAGCGTAATATTGTCTCCTGTCGCTCAGAGATCTCGCTTCCAAATCTGCCATTTCTCTCGGAATGCGCTCTGCCTCTCAAGCTTTTTGCATTTCCAGCTCTGTCACCCTCCATACCCGCCAGATTTCGCAATATCAGATGATTCTGCTACTGGTCTCTGAAAGGAGCTTACTCCGCTCAGAGCTCCGGAAGATTTGATGTCCTCGAAATCTTGGAGTAAAACAATGCTGCTGTTGTTTTGTGGCACTCAGCTCAGACATCTATTCCGGCTCGTTTCCCAAACATTTCGATTTAGCTTCTGGACGCTGCTATCATAGATGCATACTCGCTCGTTCGAGTCCACCATCAGGGGTCTGCCTGTGGCTTGCGCTGTTGCCCATCATTATTAGCCGCCGACGCCATCTCGGGCGGTGCACCCTGATGACTGATGACAGCCTGCACGCGGCCGCGTTTCGGGACAGACGCAGAGGAGGCAATGGCGATGGACGTGCGATGGAAGGAAAGGAGTGCGCAAGGTTGGAGAGACGAAGCTTGTCGCCCCGCCAACATCTCAACCATCAAACCTCCACTCCACTTGCTACATCTCCACGACTGTGCACCCTCATCGCATGAACCGACATCCTTCGACGCGCTCGGAACTGCACGACCGCGTCAAACACCACCCGCTGAACCTCACAAAGAAGCTACAATACAGGACATTGCTTGTGCATCACGACACGCCCATGCCCACTCCCGCAAACCGAGACGGCACCATCTGTGCTACCTCTCCCAAACGACACAAAGGAAAAATGGTCGTTGGGGGCGCAACAGCAGCATGGTCTACCATTCTAACACGGCAGAGCCCCGAGGCGTGCTATTTGGTCTTTACATATCGTCCAACATGTCTTGCACGAGCTTCTCGGCATGCGCGTAGGTAGTACCTTGGGTATGACCCGGAGGCACAAACGCGAAGCTAGAAGAGTCAATCACTCGCAGAGACTGCACCCCGAACACACGACCTTTGGAGTCCACGACAGCCTCCGGATTCCCGGCCTTGCCCATGCCACCTAGCCGAGTGTCAGTACATGTTTTCATCATTCATTCCATCAGAGTGATACTCACAACCACCTCCCGCGTGATGAATTGGACCGACCCTCGACTTCACCGCCTCGAGAATCTGAGCATCGGAAGTGACGTTCATGCCTGGAAACATCTCGCTTCCCACTCGAATGCTGGGGTCCAACGATTGAAGAGCCTGACGCGCAACTTTGTATCCTTGCACAGCAACCTCTTGATCAATCGGGTCTCGAAGCCAATTGGGATTGATGACGGGCGGATCGAGGTTAGAAGCGGAACGAATCGTCAGATTGCCCCGAGAGGAAGCAGCGATCAGAAGAACGCCAACCGACGCCATGACTTTGTTGGTCGCGTTCACACTGAGCGCAGTTTCACTGCTTGCAATGTTGAATTCCACTTCCGGCCAGTCGGATGGCAGTGCCTCGAGCGCTGCGCGAGCGCTCGGAGACATTTGTGCGCGGACTGCTTCAGGAATCTTGTACCAAGCCACGGTTCCGCCACCTCCGGTCGAGAGAGGCCCTGAAGCGTTGTTCAGAAGGAGACTGTCGGCTTCCCAAGCACGCTCCGCAGTACTGCTATTTCGAAGTGCTTCGTACTCGGGCGCCTTGATCTCGTAAGAAGGGCCACCTATTGAGCAAGAATCATGGATGTGTTGTCCGACTCCAGGCAAATCGGAGACGACAGAAATGTTGAGGCTCTCCAGAGTCGATCGGGGACCAATTCCCGATACCATGAGAAGCTGTGGTGAGTGCTATAAGGGAAAAGTCAGCAATCGCCACATGTACGAGCTTGTCGTTCACGCCTTGAGTTCACGACAGCACTTACCCACGCTCCTGCAGCACTGACAACTTCTTTTCTGGCCGAAAGAACAAAAGCATACTGGCCGTTGATCGTTACGTTCACGCCGGTGGCCTTGGTATCATTGAAGACGATATTGCGAGCCTGGGCGTTGATATAAGTTGTCAATGATGGTCGACCGAAAGCTTGCTGGAGCAGAGAACTCTCAGCTGAGCTGCGCAGCCCTGTCTCCGGGTCGACAGTATACTGCCACCACGCGTACCCATCCAGCCTACCACTGCTTGAACCAGGCTGCCTCTCCAGGCCCATGGCCTCGAAGACTGCAGGTGCATAATTCGAGACTGGTTCCGCGTATGCCGGTAAGCTGACTTGAAGTGGACCTCCTTCGGCGGAAAATGCGTCGGCATCGTAGACGCCTGCGGCAGTGTTTTCTGGCCTCCGCTCTGCGTTTGGGGAGAATTGCATCGTTCTTTTGAAGAATGGCAACATATTCTCCCATCGATAGGCATCATCGCCTACTTTCTCGGCCCAGGCATCGTAGCTTCCTTTGCTTCCGCGATGATAGAGCATTTGATTGCGGCCGCTGCTGCCACCGAGATTTTTGCCTTGGGTGTAACGGATCACGCGACCATTCTTGACATCGCAGTCAGCAAAATGGCCTCACTCATGATCGAATAGGTTCAGCACCGTACCACTTGTGGCTCTGTGCGCAAGCCCCAGTCAATGAGTGGCTGGGGCATATCTGGCGCTTGTCGAATCCATCTGTTGGAGTCTGGCGAAATCTCATCAGTCTCCATGTGGTGTGTGTGCATCACAAGCCGCTTACAAGCAGGAATCTGGCTCCAATTGCCATTGCCGAATTCGTAGAAGCCTCCAGCTTCGATCAATGCCACAGTCGCATTGCTATGCTCTGTGAGACGCGCCGCGACTACAGAGCCTGCTATGCCAGCGCCAACAATGACATAGTCATATTCGGCGTTCACGCCTGGTATTCCAAACGCTGTACCGCTGAGTTGCCCCGGTCGAGAATATTGCGGAACGACTTGACTTTGGCATGCAGTAGAGAACAGCACAAGGCTCGTCAAAACTGAACGTGCCATGTTTGTTGGCGTTGTGCTGTAGAGTAATTGAGAGAGATGAGGTCGAAAGAGACAAGAAGTCAGAGATCACTACTTTTAACCAACAACACTACCTATCTACCTCTTCCGAACGATACACTTTCAACTAGCTCGAACATCATATTTTGCTTCGCATCGCATTGCATTGCATTGAGTTTGGCCACGCAGTCATCGATCAAAAGGACAGCACTAATGCCCGCAGCGAAGACAAAATACCAAAACTTGCCTCTTTTACTGGTCAGAAGCGGCTCGCAACTCAACCGCTTTGGACGAATATCGTGACGAAATGCTCTGCTAATGCGGCTGTAAGGTTGAAATTCTGCACCTCTTTTTCTCGATCGATTTCAGAACATGCAAATAGTAGCTTTGGTGCGGTTTTGTTGTTTATGCACGTTAGTGGTAGTGTTCTTGCTGGTCCGGGTTAATGCACAACTCTGTTCTGTTGACGATGACGCACGATCTACAGTGGCGGGCGGTGAATTGAGAAGTTTCGCGGAGGGAGATCCGGAGCCGGACTTTTGGTGCGCAAGTGCAAGTGCGAGTATGCCGAGGTTGGGATGCTTGTGAGAGGCTCAGATGTGTCGTGGTATGGCTGCGGTGCGTGAGGGAGAGATGATGATGATGATGGGGAAGGAGAAGGAGAAGGAGATTTGGAGAGATGGAGAAATGGACGCGTCTCCACGTGAAGAAGCTTATTTGAACTCGCGAGATGAATTCAGAGACACGTTCTCATATCGATGCGTTTTCGGAAGCAGAGGCTGGAGCAAGATAATGGGACAGGGAACGAACGCGTGCGGAATCCTTGGTTTTTCCATGAAAGTGATATGGCTAGACCGGGCGGCGTTTATGTCTGTCCAAAGGTAAGCGCAATGCGTCGGACTGGAATCCATACATGTTCGGTATTCTCGAAGGTCTAGATCTTATGTGAGCTATCGCATGCGCAGGTGGAGATAATGACATTGCATAGGTAGTTGGAGAAGTGCGCGATGCTGAGACAATTGAGGTTTGCATCCGCCATGACGCTTGAGCAAGCACTGCGTAGTTGTCGGAGAGAGGGTTGGAGACTGGTCGGGTATGCTTCTGGGAATAGATGAAAGGAGGGCATGCATGTAGATGAATCGCGAGTGAGGCGGTATGGAATGCAACGAGAGATTCGCGTGTCGTTATTGATCGAAGAAGTCGATTCTAGTCTTGGGCATCTGTGATGCGTTTCCCAATCTGCTGCGACTGCCAACCATGACTGTGCCTCCTAGGGGCTCATTTCCAAGTTGGCCTTGTTCGAGTTCTAGGCTGCGAGTCAGCGTTTTACAACATAGTTGAGAGTGGATCACCTATTTTCACCTCGAGCGTTTGCAAAATGGCTTGTGTGCCTTCCAGTCAGATGACTGGCATGCCTTGTCACAATACAGCACCTTCTTGCATCGACCACATTTCTGGAATATGGGTTGGCCGCTGTGCTCCTCTTCTTCTTCATCACCACTTCTCTCGACGCCACATCCCTCACAGTGCTCCACTTCGACCACGGCTGGACACACGTTCGTCTCCCAGCCTTTGCCCGGATACAAGGCTGCCTGCTTTGCTGTGTACTTCTTGAAGAACATCTTGAGTGCCTTTGGGTTGAGCTGCTTGTACTCATGCTTTCGGCGCTCTGGGTCAGAAACCTGGCGCTTGATGGCAGCTAAGCGCTCCTCAATGAACAGCTCCATTGGTTGAAGCTGGAATTTCTTGGGGAGCGCGTCTTGCTCTCCAACCCATTGGAAGTGAACCGGTCTTGCAATCTTGATTGAGGTGTTGAATGTTGTGGAGTCTGGATCACAGTCTGTGCTCAGAAGGCGAAGGGTGATGTTTTCATGGAGACCTTCTATGCCGTGAAAGCAATGATGTTCTTCGGTGGGAGTGGCGTAAATCATGCCTTTCACACCCAGACGAGAGAGGAACGGGACCTCCTTCCAGGTTAGGTCAGCGCCGCCGGGACGTGTTGTGATAGACTCAGGCATGAGCACGTAGTTAGGGTTGTCGGAATCTCTTGCAGCGTGCGCCCAAACGGTCATCATGATGGTATAGCTGGCTGTCATGTCCCTTGTTGTTTGGCTTGGCCGGCCGTCAGAAGTGTAGTATTTGTCTTGCTGGCAGTGAGTTCGAATAGAGAATGAGAACGGAAGCAGAAGGAACGGCCTTGACGAGAAGGCGTGGAAGGAGAGGAGATGGGGTACGCTGAAGAACAAACGCTTCTCATGGCATGATCTTTGGGGGCAAGCTGCACAATCCCGCACTTTGGAAGCGTGAATACGTCGTGTAGCTGCAGATGGATAGATGGCCCGAAGAGACTGGCATCTCATCGAACTTGTACTCAGTCATCGTGATGTGATATTGTGACCGACCGTGAGAAAATGTTCGCTTGAAAGTATCATCACTCTTTCGCGAGACAGAATGCTCTGCTGTGTAGCTTGTCTTGGGCTTCTGAGATCTGCTGGAGGCACATCTGCGTTCTGCCCACCACGACGCGCCCGAGACCATGTTGCACAAGCGGAGCCTGCAGATGGCATGGGAGAAGCAGACTTGTCGCAAAATGCTACATTTCCCCGCCTGGCACCTGGATCTTCATTAATCAGTCGTACCAAACGTCCTCGTTATATTGGTCTACACGTCGACGGGGTGAAGGATGGTCCGCGAGAAGCCTTGAATGTGGACGCTGAATCAAAGAGCAGTGAAGTTGACGGGCAGAGGTCTTGGCATCCTCTCGTGTTATCTCCGATATATCCGTCGCAAAAAAGCGCAGCTGTGCAAGCCGAACTTCCAATCCGCAGAACCGTATTGCAGCAGCCACGACCGCGACAATGGTGCCCAAACCCGCCTCCAAGGCGTCGATACCGGCGACAGTGCACGATTTCCTTGTCCTTCCTCTTCGATTGCCCAAGACTGCTTCATATCCCCACGATGCGACACACTACCTCTACCTGCGCCCGAATGCGCCCAAAGTGCCCGCCGAGACCACACCGCGCGAAGTCTTCATGGTCAACATCCCTATCGACACCACCGTCGCTCACGTGAAACACCTATTTTCATCTCAACTCGGCGGCGGACGAGTAGAGAGTGTGGCATTTGAAGGCGAACGCGTGGGCAAGGGCATTTCTGCTCCAGTCGCGCCTGTTGTACAGCAAGGCAAGAAGCGAAAGAGAGATGTGGCGGATGCAGGAAATGCTGCAGAAGTGGAAAAGTTGCCTGAGATATGGGATCGGGACATTCGAAGGAGCGGGAGTTCTGCCATTGTCACATTCGTGGATCAAGAATCCGCCAAATTGGCCTTGAAAGAAGCTAGGAGGGCGATCAAGTCAAAAGCAGAAATCACTTGGGGTGAAGGACTGCGAGACCTTCCGCGTTTGGGTAGCGCTCGATACAGGACGCATCATGCGTTGCGATTCCCAGATCATGCTGTATTGCAGGAAAGCGTTGATGCCTTCATGGCATCCTTTGCTGCTCAGGAGGAAGCTCGTGCGAAGCAGCTGGCGCGTCTGCGCAACGAACCTGACGCTGACGGGTTCATCACTGTTACAAGAGGCGGAAGGCAAGGCCCGGGACGATTGGAAGAGGCCAAGGCGAAGGAAGAGGAGTTCAAGAAGAGGGAGAAGAGTCGCATCAAGGAGGACTTTTACCGTTTCCAGACGAGAGAGAAGAGGAAAGAGGAGCAGCAGAACTTGGTGCATCAATTCGAGGAGGATTGCAAGAGGGTTGAAGAGATACGGAGGAGAAAGGGCAAATTACGACCGGAATGATTCAACGATGATTGTGTTTGATCACTCCTGTGCCACGCAAAGTGTCCGAGCTCCTAAATATCCAGCAGAAAGCTTGCCCAGGTATCTCCTATTTCCCCTTCCTGCTGCACAGCCTCTTCCCTTGCAGACAACAAAACGAAAACTGGGGAATTCGGAGACATCAACACTCTGCGCCCTCTCTACGCGCCCTCGATCTACACCTGGCCCGCTTATCGAGATCGAACACCTCGAATACACTCAAAAAGGCCGAGATAATAGGAACTCAGAACATTCAAGCTCCTCCGGTGAAGAACATCGATTACAAAGTCTGAGTTACTGCTCAGCTTTCCGGTCGTGGCCTCTGAAGCGAATCTCAAGACCATTCTCCTGCTGTAAGAACAAAGAGATTATTCCTTTGCAGGGCCGGATGCGGAAGGTCCGTGCGCCTCCCATTGTCGCAAAGCCGAGACAAGTCGACAAAGGAACAGCTGCCGCCATGAAAACGCAATCGTTTTCTACACCGACAGAATACTGTGCTGGTGGGCCCACTCACTTTTTCTCTTAAGAAGTATTCTAGCATGTTGTCTAATGCTGATTTGTGGAAATGGCTGGAGGTCAGGGGCTGGGTATGGTCTGGCAAGAGGGCGGCGAAAGCACGTTAGTTGAGTGCAAAGCGAATGTTCTACATACGATACTGATTTTGAGAACAGCTCAAAGTGCAATGAGAAAAAGATTTCAGACGCTCGATGCCGCTGATCAGGCAGTCATTATTCCTATGATCACAGACCTCCGCGACCACATCGACGACCTTGCCACTGCTAGAGCCGCGGTGCCTGAGCGGCCTCCTTCCAACGACCCCACAATTGGTGTCTATCATCTTTCTCTTCTTGCTCTTCGTTTAGCAGAGATTGTGGCAGTCCAAGATTGTGATAACCTGATTACTGAGCGTGCGCGACATGCGACTTCAACTGTTACGGTGCGAGGTTTGAATACCTTCCGGAATGACATTGACCGCCATGGATTGGATACGCAAGCGAAAATAGACCAATTGGCGGCCGACCACCCCGCCGGCACTCCCCCACGAACTCCTCCTCGCGCTCCTGCAGGCGCTGCGGCTCCTACAGTAGAACAGGCCATTCCGCCTCCACCGACGGATGCCTGGCTTGGCGCTTTCCGACTTGCTTCAGGCGGCCAGGCTACGCCTGCAGTGTATGTCAAACAAAATAGACATGGCCGTATCGTCGATCGTGTGTGCATCAAAGACACCGAATGGCCCGCGCCCGAAGACTCTCTATGGGATCCTGATCCCAGCCGCGCTGGTGTTGGAGATCAGGGCACAATCCCTTCAGAGATTGGTGCTCTGAACAGGCTAAATGCCCTGCCAGGCTGTCAAAGCATTATTGAGCTTCGAAACTGGATCAGAATCTACCGTGACGGCGGCGGAAACGTCGTTACTAAGTATCGAATCTTCTTGGAGTGGTGTGGCTATGGCGACCTTTACGACCTATCGAGGAAATATACCCCTTACAAAGACAGGCAAAATCTACCTCGCCCGCCAACTGCCGTAGAACAAGACTGGGTTCCCGAGCCATTCATTTGGGCCTGCGCTTTGCAGTTGGTCAATGCTGGCAAGCTCATGCAAAGAGGCCATACTAATCCGAATCAGCCTTCCCAATGGTCGGAGATCATGTGAGTACTCGTTCCTACTACTGAAGACCCCTGAGTAAGCTTGCTTACTCGATGCATTAGACATCGTGATCTCAAGCCCGACAACATCTTCCTCACCCATAACACGACAGATCTATTTAAAGGCTACCCGCAGATCAAAATTGGCGATTTCGGAATGGCTGCTATCATTTCAACCGTTCCTGCTCGGCGGCTGCCCAGTGATGACTACCTTGGTTGGGGTACCCCCTTGTGCATGGCCTTGGTCAGTTTGCTCCCAAGATTACCTCGTAATGAGATCATCAAATTGACAGCTTATTCGTAGGAGCAATTCCCTTCAAATGACGATGACTCCACGGGTCTTAGCTACAAGACTAACGTCTGGGGCATGGGCATCATCCTATGGGGCCTCATGCATTCGAGAAGAGGTGCCCCCGACCTCTATCAAGATACCACGAATGAGGATGGATACTATTTGCCTCGGAACCCTCAGACAGCTAGTTTCTCCAATGATCACCAGAATCGGTATAGCGATGAACTCAGAGGCCTAGTACTGGACTGCCTGAAACTTCAAGCCGACGATCGTCCTACTTTTGATGAACTGAGCGAGACGATTGAATTCAACACGGCACAGCCTGGTGGATTCGGGCGGGACCTGTCGCGAGGGCTGAGAAAAGCTGCGAAAGATGACCCGAGATTTGCGGGGAACGTGTACTCGTTGAGATTGTCGGAGGAACGTTACGCAATGTACACTTTCTTGAGCAGGTCTATGGAGAACCCTCCAGCGCCAGTGAAGGGACAGGAGGAAGTGTTGACGGGAACTAATGCTGAACTGTTTGGCGTGGAACCAGGAGAGGGGATGAACGAAGATGGTACATTTCGTCAATAGCAGCATGTAGGCGTAGTCAAGAGGTAACAGAGTCGCAAAGAGAAGCGGGAGCGTTACGGCGGTGGAGTGATGGTAATGGAGTACGCGCTGACAACATGTGGCAACCTTGACACTGAACCCATGGCGTACTATCTGTGAACCAAAACACAAGAACTTCCGTAAATATGCACAAACCGATCAGGGCTGCTGACTCGCGAGACCAGGAGACAGTTTCCTCTCATCCTTTGGCTCATTCACCTTTTTTCCAACCCTCATTTGCGAAGATATCAGCACCGATTGATCATCTCGAAGTTCGAAGACATATTTGTTAGCATTTCCGCCTGAGTACCGCCCAAATCCAATTCTGGAGCGCTCAAAACAGTTTCCACAGAGGATCTAGCCACCTACCCATAACCCAAACACAGCCGTTATCTGCACAAACTCGCGTCTCCACTCTGGCATTATTCGCTCTGCCCCCTTCCACCAAGATTTCAAATCCACTTTGAGATTTGATTCTCATCGAACCACCCCCTGTATCACCAGCCACTACCTCACCTAAGCCAAATCGCAGCAAGAATGCCGACAAGTCATAATTACTCGGCTGCAAAGCTTTCTGCACCGCCTCAGCAGGCAGAGCCTCGAAAGCAGTATTGCTCGGAGCGAGAAATACTGTCCCGTTGTTTACTGCCAGATCCGATGAAGCGAGCGAAAGCCTAGTGAGAAAGTCCGCTTTCAGACCTTTCAGGATGTCACTGAGAGTTGATAGCTCCGGCGTGGTCTCTAGTATGTCGCGCATTGTGCCGGCATGGCTGATAGCTTCGGGAAGACCCTGAGTTTCAGAGACTGGTTCGTCCACGCCGAAATAAGTGAATAAGCCGTCTAGGGTGTGATCAATCATGAAGATCGCTCCATTCGATGCCGGGATTCGGATAGGTTGGCCATCTTGCCCCTTGATAAGTGTCGCTTGATGATCCCTGGATCTTTCCGACTCGGATGTGGTGTTGGCATTTGTGAGTAATTCTCCTTGTGCGTCGAAGCTGATGTCGAAGCCGCCAATGGCATGCACTGTGCCTTGTTGCTGGAGAGCGGAGAAAGTTGGCTCTCCGGGTGCGATGTGGTTGATGAGGATGCTATAGAGAAGTTGATAAGATTGAGGAGTTGTCAGGGCTGCAATTGTGTCTTGTGAGATGTGCGCAAACGCCTGTGTCGTTTAGCATTGACTTTGGCTTTGAGCTTGAATCTACTTACATTGTTTGTGGGAGCAAATGCAGTGAACTGCAGGCTGTTGTTTGGATTGTTGAAGCGTTCCTCCAGAGCTGGACCTGGAATACCGGAAGCGCCTGTACGATGGTTATCAGGAGATCACTCAGCGCGTCAATCATTAAGTTTACCTCCAGTACTGCTAAATAAAGAATAGAAGATCGACAGCTCTGGTATGTTTTTGATCGTAGTCAGTAGCGGCGAGAGTGGTTCTTGTCGACTCGATATAACCGCCGACTCTACCGCTCCAATGGCCGCCAATAGAAGCGAGCAGAGAATGAGCATCGTTGGGCTGTGCAGAATCACTGTACAGTATTTCTCTACACCTTCGAAGGCTTGCAGAAAATCCTATGAGGCGCAGATGTACGAAGTTCCAATCTTGTGATTGCAGTCGATTGACAACACTAATAACAAGCAATTGAGCGACATGAGCTCGGACAAGGAAAACGTTTCGAACCTTCCCTGCCGTTGGAGCCGTGATGCCAAGACATGTAGCACTTTTTCCCCAGGATTGTTGCAGGTGAGTCGTTGATACAAGTAGACAAGGGCAGCTTGTGGGCAGGACACGATCGGAGATGGCTTGCAGGACGCGATGTTATGCTCTGTGGCAGGACTACGAGTCGGCATCGGCTCGACACTCGGTAGGAAGTCCACCTGGTTGACTCTGTCACAGCTGTTGATTTGTCCAGCATCCCTTGACCAAGACCTTGAGCTCATCTTCTGGTCAAACAATAAAGTCTTGGCGGCATGCGTTGGAAGTGTCACGGCGTGGTCATTCTTTTGCTGACTGAGTCGTGCGTCCAGATCGTCTGATCGTTCGTGGCTAAAGATCAGCCCAGCATTCGATGAGGGATAGTAGTAGCTTAGAGATGTGAGAATGTGCCTCTGAGGACTTCTGGCTTGACAAAGGGATGAGTTTTGCATATTTCCGACCTCTCGTTCTGTATGCTGATTCAGTGGACGAGCCGCAAGCCACGCAGCAGTCAAAGGTACAAGCCTGTTTGGCTTCACGTTTTCCAAAGATTCATCCTCCTACAGCTTGTATCGTAAGACATTCTTCGCAGCATCAGCTAGGACTCAGTCTTCTGATGAGCTACGCGGAATCATGCCTTCACTACCGCCGTGCATTTGATCTCCACCAGCAACCTCGGATTGGGTAGAGCTCTGACTTCCACAGTCGTCCTTGCCGGCGCGTTCGCTCGATCGGGCCAAATCTTGTTCCATTCGGCATTCATACCCGCATAGTCATCTTTCATGTTGACCAGAAAGACTGTGGCATCGACGACATCCGCAATGCTTCCCTTCCCTTCAGTGCTGCCTTTGATGATGGTGTCAATGTTGCGGAGCACTGCAGCGGTTTGTTCCTTGACATCAAGAGAAAGAATACCATCCGGGCTCTCTTTCACGCCTTCCCAGGTGCCATCTCCACGTCTTGAGGAGGTTCCAGAGACGTAAATTGTTCTTGTTGCTGGTTCAACAATCCGTGCATGTGGGTAATTTGCCAGACCTTGTGCGCTGCCGCTTGGCAAGAAGAATGGGGTGCTGTTCTGGCTGGCCGCCATCTTTGCGGACTTCTTGCAGTACGAGACAGATTCCTACAGTCTTCTGGATGGCAGCCAGCGGCATTGGAAGTGAGCAGAGTGCCAAGAGGTGTTGTTGTGTCGAGATGTGCTGTGGTACCGGCCCGAGAACTAGCTCCAACTGCCGCCGTGCCTTGGCTGCTTTTCTCTTCCGACAACAACACCTTGAGCTTCCGTCAACGCATCGGAGATGCGAACATCGACTGGTCGTCCATTACATCGGTATATGTAGCGTGCGTACAGTTGTAAACACGTCTCGACTGTACGCGCCACCTTCGCGTCCCGTGCCGGAGCTCTTCATGCCTCCGAAAGGAGTGGCCAATTGTCGGACCAGCCAGCAGTTGATCCATACCATGCCAGCTTCAAGCTGTTCGCCTACCCTCCGCATGCGTGATCCGTCTCTTGTCAGTACCACCGCTGCCAGACCGTTGGGATTGTCGTTCGCTAGCCGAACAGCGTCGTCTTCACTCTCAAAAGGCGTTATCGTTACGACTGGGCCAAAGATCTCATCACGAAGCACAGCGCTACTACTCGACAGACCTGTAAGGATAGTGGGCTGGACCCAGTAGCCTTCTTTCGGGTTCTCGAGCGGCACCTCGCCAAGTCTGAACTCTGCGCCTTCTTGCGATGCGAGTTGCAGATAGCCGCGAATTTTGCGATAATGTTGTAATGAGACAACAGCGCCAACTTTCTCACCGACCTGATATGTTTTGCTGACATGAGACGTGCAGCGCGCAACGAAGTCTTCGTAAACAGATCTCTCCACGTAGATCCGAGAGCCGCATAGACAGATCTGGACGAGGTCAGTACTATCCACCTCGCGCAACAAGTGCGGGCACTTACCTCTCCCTGGTTCTCGAAAGCTGCTGCTGCTGCCGTTTTGATTGCGGCATCAATATCTGCATCGGCAAAGACCAGTGTTGGGTTTTTGCCGCCCAGCTCGAGGGACAAGTGCTTGCCAATGTCGTCGATAGTGTCCTTGCGAATTCGCAGGCCGGTCGCAGTCCCGCCTGTGAAGCTGACACCGCGTACCAACTTGTGCTGGACGAGTGCTGAGCCGGTGGGCTGACCAGCGCCAAATACAATGTTCAGCACTCCTTTTGGAAGGCCCGCTTCTCTGAGAACATCTGCAAGAACTACGCAAATCAGCTACATTTCGCCTGATAAGCGATATAGCTCGACTCACGAAAAGCAGTCACACTTGTCCGTTCACTCGGCTTTGCAACAGCTGTACAGCCAAACGCCAGGCATGGTGCAATCTTCCAGGTTAGGAGATATAGAGGCATATTCCAAGGACTGATCAGTGCAAACACTCCCAGCGGGCTCCGATGCTCATATGTCAAGACGTTATCATCGGTGAATCTCGCAGCGCTCTCTTCGTGTAGGATGTAGCCAGCGAAGTACCTGAAGTTTGAAATTGCACGATCAATCTCAACTTTGGCCCGAGCAAAGGTCTTGCCTTGATCTATGCTCTCCCATGCTGCGAATGCATCTCGGCGTTCAGCGATTAGATCTGCGATCTTGCTCAAGATCCTTGAGCGTTCAGACTTGGGCGTTTTGGACCATGAAGGGAAGGCTTGATGTGCGGCATTGACAGCTTGGTCGACCTCTTCTGGGCTACTATTTGGCACTTGCAAGAAGACCTTCCCTGTTTGTGGATTGAAGCATTGAATCGTATCAGTGCTCCGCGAATTCTGGAAGTCTCCCGCAATAAAGTTTTGCAGAACTGGCGGGTCCCGGATGTGAGCTTCGTGTATTGTCGTGGCCTTTTCAAAGATATCGCTGCTCTCTTCGGGAATGCGCATGCTGTCAAGCATTGCATCGGTCTGGGCGTTAGCTGGCATCGTAGTGTGAATTTGATAGGAAGCTTGTTGGCCTGGCTCAATGGAACGATAGAACACGTCCTCTGCCTTCCAGAATTTGGCTATTGCAATACCTCATACGATGAGCACAATTACGCTGGTGTTGTCTTCACGTGGCCTGCGCGGATTTGTTGTCGCACTCTGGAATATGGTTCTGGTCCCCATGGTGATAGCGGAAGAACCTTGCTTGCAAGAACCTGGCTAGCCCACATCCGAGGTGCACCTTCCGAGGGCACGAGAGTACGGATGCTGGTAACCGGGCCACAGCAGAATCTTGGAGCACTTCAGGAGGTACCTAGACCGCCTCTCTGACAATGCGCTGCCACTTTGGATCTTGATCGAGCCCCAAGAAACGCAGCGCGTTCAAAGCCAATATCGCCGTCCTTTGACTTGGACTCAGGAACCGATCGAGCTTCTGATCCGAAGCCAACATCCTACCTGCCTCAGGAACCTCGCCCAGGGGAAATGGATAGTCACTGCCCATCACAATCCTATCAGCTCCAGTCTTCTTTACGAGATACTCAAGCAGATCGGCATCATGAACCAGGCTATCCACCCAAATGTTGCTCCTTTCGCAAAGATGTTCTGTCGGAGTCACTCCTTGTGCATCGACAGCAACGAGATCCGGTCTGCAGTCGTATCCATGTTGGATCCGCCCTATCAGAGTGGGCCAGGCACCCCCAGCATGTGCGAAACACGTTCTCAATTTCGGATATTTGACAAAAGTTCCGGCGCATGTTAAAGCGTGTAGCGATAACGCCGTCTCGCATGGCATCCCAACGAGCCAGCTACTCCAGTATCGAGCCCAGCGCTGCTTGTTCTCTTTGGGAAGCGAGTATCCGAGAGGATGAACAAACAACGGCATGTCTAGATATTCGCAGGCCTTCCACAGTGGCTCGAACACTGGATCGTCGAGGAACAAGCCATTGACTTCGGTCCCGATTTCAATGCCTACAAGTCCAAGTTCGTGCTTACAGCGATGCAGCTCCTTGATGGAGGCTGGTATGTTCTGCAGAGGTAATGTGCCCAGCCCGAGGAACTTGTCCGGATACTGTCGGCAGATGCCAGCCAGATCATCGTTCAAGAACTGAGCGAACTTGACTGCTGCCTCCACAGGCTTATCATAACAGAAAAGTACAGGAACCGTGCTCAGGACTTGGACATTGACACCGACTTTCGCCATTTCCTCGAGCCTAGTTTGTGGATCGAAGCAGTTGGGTTCGACAGTTCGAAAGAACGTATCGCCCACGTACATGTCGATCTTTCGACTATCCTTAGGATTTCGCTTCAATTGTGGCCATTCTCGATCCTCGATCAGAGGCGAAAGTGATTCGAGATCTGGTAAAACGGCTGGCATGATGTGTGTATGCATGTCGATCCTAAATGGCAGCTGCTCATTGCATTGCGTCGTGCGACATTGATTCCTTTCGCTCGCCATTTTGCTTCGGGTTGCGTGTGGTGCAGAGTTGGAAAGATGTGTTGACTTTGTGCTTTCAGAAAGACAGTTCTCTCTCCAGTCGCTTACAGTCACCTTGTCTCAACAGTTGGAATAAACAAGGCACTGTTCCGTTTCCGAAATGGCCACAACACACTTGATGTTAGATTCAGTGAATCTTGATGTTGATCCTGTACAATAGTGGCAATGGATTGCCAATTGTTGCCCATGTTATGTGCCAAAGTAGAGAAATGATTGCTCGGGCCGCGCACCACGCCCCAAGGAGTATCCCCAGCTTGGTCCGTTCCTGGGCTTCGTATCTCAGTCGGACCACTTCCGTCACAGCGAAGCTGACGATACTTCATTGCACGGTAGAACGGCATATTATGTGCGTGATATCACTTAGCAGATCGATATGTAAGGTGCTCAAACCACACAGTAATAAATCAGCAATCGCTATCAAACGCAAACATCACCAACTACCAAACCTTTACTTAGCCAATACTATAGAGCGGGAGCACCAGCCCATATCTGGCCAGCTGTACTGAAACATCGCTTAGCCGCCATCGCGCAGTTCAAGCAGACAGCAAGATGGGTTCCATTACTGCTATTCCAGACCCAACGCCATTCCACCACTGGTTGAAGCAAAACAGCAATCTGCTTCAACCACCAGTGAACAATTTCTGCCTACATGCCGGCAATGACATGGTCCTCATGATAGTTGGCGGTCCGAACGCCAGATCCGACTTCCACGTCAACGAGACCGAGGTACGTATCTTCGAAGGTCGGATCCAATTTGCACCGGATACTGACCGCTCCAGGAATGGTTCTACCAGATCAAAGGCAGCATGCTGCTCCGCATAGTCGAGAACGACGAGTTCCGAGAAATCCATATTCACGAGGGCGACACATTCTTACTTCCTGGCAAAATTCCACACTCGCCGATTCGATTCGCAGATACTGTAGGAATGGTGATGGAGCGGCAACGGCCCAAAGACAGCGTCGATCGACTGCGGTGGTATTGCTCGAAAGGCGGGCACAAGCGGCCCACTCTGATCAAAGAAGAGGTCTTCCATTGCACAGATCTTGGCACGCAATTAAAGCCGCTGATCGAGCGATGGCAGCAGGATGAGGAGGGCCGGCGGTGTCCAGAATGCGGCGAGATCGAAGATGCCCAGTTGATACTGAACAATTGATGATACCTGATGGCATGCAAGTTAATTTCACAGACAGTCAGGAAAGACTCACTTACCGCAGAAGTTTCCAGCACATTTGACGTAGCTGGTCAGTGCCGTTGGTGCGTGTCTCAATCTGGGAAGCTCTGCTCCGAGGAACGTGAGGAGACGATGGGTTCGGAGGCGCTAGAAGCAGCAAGATTATAATCGCCTTTGCTCCGACAAACAGGATCGAGATCATGTGATGCGTGACTCCTCAGAGCAATGCTTGTAAGAGGCATGGTAGCTCAGCACTTTGCACCATAATCCTTGTCAGAGATTGCCTCTTTCGGCGCCGAGCTAGCTTTCGATGAACACCTCCGCTTTGGCAGCCGCATGGGTGTAGGAGGCAGCCGCATGTATACAGATAGAACGGAAGCCACTTCGAGCGCGAGAAGCTGATTCTGAGCTTCTGTAGCATATCTTCTACAACTCACGGTAAAAAATGGTCAACAAACAAGCTCAGGCTGCGGTGCAGCACACATTGGACGCCGTTACTGGCGATCCAATGACTGGAATCGCTGGCATCGTTTTCGTCGCGATCGACAAGAATGGCAACCAGATCGCCGCAGTGCCGTCGGGCAAGAAGGGCGTTGCGCACAAAGAGCCGATGACCTTGGACACGGTCGGTAGACTGAGCTGTGTTTCTCTGTCATATTCTCACACAGTATGCAGGTCTTCTGGATCGCCTCATGCACGAAGATGATTGCCACAATTGCCTGCATGCAGGCGGTTGAGCGAGGGCAACTCCGCCTCGATGACGCCAAGCAGGTTCACTACTTGTGTCCGGAGCTGAACAATAAGAAAGTGCTCCAGGACGATGGCACTCTTGTCGACAGAAAGAATGATATCACTCTCCGAATGCTTTTGACCCACACGTCTGGATTCGGTTACGAATTGTGAGTTGAAGTTCTGAATTCTGGAAGATTGAGCATGCTAACAGAAGCAGCTTCAACGAAAAGCTGAAAGAGCATGGTCGGCCAGTCGGATACGATGTATTCCACGCTGATGTGAGTCTTCGGAGAGCAAGCTCATGTGTATGCTTCTGACCAGGGGTTCTGCAGATTCGAGATGTCCTTCGAATGCCACTAGTTCATCAACCAGGTGAAGCTTGGGAATATGGAACTGGGATCGATTGGGCTGGCATAGTGCTCGAGCGAGCGACTGGCGTCCGGCTGAACGACTGGATCCAGGAGAATATCATGGCTCCGCTGGACCTTCATTCGGTCAACATGTTCCCAACAGCAGACATGAAGAAGAACCTTGCCTTCATGCACCAGAAATGGCCAGGTAGTCCAGAAAAGGTTGAAGAGCGAGACCACATCTACCGAGAGCCAATTATTGCAGAGACTGCCGAGGAAAGAGCCAAGCTGTTCCACAGTGGAGGTGCTGGCCTCTACGCGAAACCCGCCGAGTACGTGCAAGTACTCGCGGCACTGCTGAATGACGGTGTAAGCCCCAAGACCGGACAACGTATCTTGCAGAAAAACACGATCGACGAGATGTATGTATTGTTCTTTGCCACACAAGATGATGGTGCTGACCAGAGCTACAGGTGGAAGAACCAAATCCTGCAGTGGCCAGATTTTGCCAGACAGGGCATTCCTGATGCAAAGAAGGAACAGACCAACCCGATCCCACAGCTATATCCGCAAGATGGCAATCCTCCTCAAGGCTGGGGTCTTTCGATGATGTTGACGCAAGAGCCTGGTGCAACAGGACGAGGTCGCAACACAGGATGGTGGGCCGGCATCGCCAATCTTTTCTGGTGGTGCGACCGAGAGAAAGGTGTGGCCGGCATGATTGCGTCTCAATGCATGCCGTTCTGCGACCCCAATGTCTTGGGTGCTTGGGTCAATTGCGAGGCCGCGGTATATGCTTCGGTATGATCGCTTTCCTCCGCGCGGGACTCGCTGAAAATCGCTGGATCATGGCTGAGAATATTAGCTGTCGCAGGAACCTCAGCGGCAGGACTCGGCTGCGCAAATTGAGATGAAGGAGTCCACACAGCCCGAGAAGGCAGCTGAAGAGCCGGTGAATCGTAGGAGAAAGAGTCTTGCTGGGCTGGCGCGTCTAGGCAAGAAGCTGATTGGAAAGTCCGATAGTCAGTAGTGCAAATTCTGTATCAATTTAGACGTCGTGACATATTGCGCGTATCGTTCGAAATCTGCATCGATGCGGGTCCTGCCTGTTGGATGCGGGAGACTTGAGTGACAGTCGCAGAAGATGATCATGTTGAGCTCTCGTCCGTAAGATGTTGTCAAGCAAAATTGATGGACGCCTGCTTAGCGGAGTGCAGCTTGATTAGGAATGGTGGCCGAGCCGAGGTCAAAGCCCTTGAATTACCGGGGTCTTCACTCAGCTGCACAACACTACATCTTCGATTGTCAATTCTTTCCACTACCCATCAACTTCAAGTCTCTGCATATTCCGTCCAAAAGTATTGATACCACATCAAACACAAAACCAAGTTTCCAATACAAGAAGCGAATATGGCGTCCCTGCCATCGACATACAAAGCCGTTCATCTGGCCAACAGACCCAAAGACCACATTGAAGCGGACACATTCACAGTCAAGCAACATCAAACGCCATCAGCATCGTCACTGAAAGATGGACAAGTACTTTTTCAGCCTAACTATCTTTCCCTCGACCCAGCCAGTAAGTGTAGCCGCTAGAACGACTTCATTTTGCAGAACTCTCGCCTCAAACATCATTGTTCCTTTGACTGACAGCTTCTATCGTGCGTGGATGGTTGAACGACTCGAGGAGTTATATACCACCCGTGAAAATCGGTGCGGTGATGCGCGGAGTCGGCGTAGGAACTATCGTCGCAAGCAAATCATCCAAATTCCACGTCGGAGAGGTCGTGTACGCCGGATCCGGTTGGAGCGAGCTCGCAGTCCTACCAGAGAAGGACGTCGAGAAGCTGGACCTACCATCCAATGGTAAAATGACCGACACGTTAGCAACTTTGGGCATGCCAGGCTTGACAGCTTACTTTGGCATCATCGATGTTGGAAAAGTGAAAGCTGGAGATTTCGTCGTTGTTTCTGGAGCTGCAGGAGCCACGGGCAGTGTCGTAGGCCAAATCGCTAAACTTAAGGGGGCCAAAGTCCTTGGTATCGCCGGCTCGGATTCGAAATGCAAGTGGCTCGTGGAAGAACTTGGGTTTGATGAGGCCCTCAATTACAAAGCCAAGGACTTTGCAAAGCAGTTCCGCGCGTCCACGAAGCAACTCATCGATGTCTATTTCGACAACGTTGGAGGAGAAATCTTGGATCTGGCACTTGCGAGGGCCAAAGAGCACTCTCGCTTTGTGATGTGTGGTGGCATTTCGCAATACAACACGAAGAACCCACAAGGGCCGAAGAACTATTTGATGATTGTCAGCATGAGAATTAGGATGGAGGGCTTTGTGGTTTTCGATTATGAAAAGCAGTATCCTCAGGCGAAGAGGGAGTTGGCGCAGTGGGTCGCGGAAGGGAAGATTAAGAGGCAAGAGACCATTATCAAGGGTGGTATTGAGAAAATGCCGGAAGCTTTGAGAGCGCTGTACGAGGGCGTCAACACGGGAAAATTAATGGTGGAGGTCAGGCAGCCAGTGGAGGCCGGCAAATCAAAGTTGTAGGCAGTCAATTTCGCTGGCAGCGCGATGAGTATACTTGTATAGTTCCAGATTCCTCATGACACAGGCAATTAAGCCTTTCTTGCCAGAATTGTGCTGATTGAGTGTCTGTTTCTGCTGCAATATCTCACGAGGTTCAGGACCAGTTTCTGCTCGTGTTGGCTCGAAATTAGTCCTGACTTCAGAAATGGTCAGTGGGCCTTTTGCCTCTTTCAGAGACCATAGCAGCCTCCAAGCGGGCGAGGCGAACGACGCTCCGGAGACAAAGACAGTATGCGATTCAGAGACCTGACAAACATGCCGTTAACTAACCTCTGACGAATGACTAAGCGACACGCCAAGAATGAGTCCCACCTTCCCATGCACTGCTACTCGACAGTATCACGACATTTACACAGGCGCTGAAGTTGTGTCTTGAACATCAAGGGCCGTTGGTATTCTACTAGAACACAGCATTAAACGCACGAACAGGCACGATCCGCCTACGTGATGCCGCGATCTGTTGCATGGCCTTTGAAGCAGCAAGCACAATCGCTGACGATGTCCAGTAGACAAGCGTTCATCCTTGATTGCAGTGAGCTTTTGCACCAATGGAGCTGACAAACGACAGATGCCTCTGCCGCTTGTTAGCCGACCCTCAAGGAACGAACCCTAAGGTCATATACCTGGCTCCTTCCGATTTGGCAATGACAGAACCTAGGGTCAGCTATTGTGTCTGGGGCCATCGAGTGCTCTTCCGATCCTCGTGTCTCTAGCTTGTGTAGAATAGCCAAGGCACTCTGTCCCGAGAAGCGAGCCAGGCGTAGAGGCAAGGTTGCGACGAGAGAGCACAAAGTCTCGCCATTTTCAAGTTTCCATTCCGCTGCCAACAGGTGGGCTCATCTGATCCTAGCACTGGCAAAAGCCGGTGAGCGGTCAATGGAAGGATGGCAAGACGCATGCAAGACTTCTTACCGCACCAAATATCGTCGTCAAATCCTCAACACGTTTTTGCGGATTGTGCACTGTGACTGTCGAATGCCATTGTGTAACGCAAGATCCGACCGTGTGGCTCTAAGCTTAGAGTTCGTTTGTCAGTACATCTTTCTTTGGATTGTAGCGCTGAGCAGGTGTGGGCAGCTATAAGCATTTGCTTCTTCGATCGAGCAGCTGTGATCTTTTGGTCATTCATCTAGTCGTCAAGAATCTATCATCGTCAGCGTCACTATCATGAACATGGCTCATCATCACAATCGACAGCATGCAGACCAAGCTGCGCACTTTCAGTACACACTCTCCCTCACACTCCTCTCCTCCCTCTCGGCATGATCAACATCTCCACTCCCCTCGGTGTCTTCTGCAGCCTCATCTCCCAGCGGATCAGCCCTTCTATGAGCATTCATGCCGCTTTCCTTGGCCCACCTTTCGATATCGTCTGGTGTGGCTTTTCGTTGCGGGCCCTTCCGGATTGCATCAGCAAGACTACCGCCGCGAGTAGACCTCTCAAAATAGCCAGTCACGCCTTCAGTCTCACTGCTTTCGTGCGGGGTGTTTGCTCCGGACAGGCCTCCTCCGTCTCTACCCGGTTGTAGGTACTTGGGGATCGCAGGTTTCGGTGATGGTGTATCGATCTGTGGCGCTTTCCGCGAAGAAGAGGTCCTTACTGTTTCAGTCCCAGGCTCAACATGAGCCATGGGGGTATCCTCCGTCTCGGCCTTGGGTGCTTCAAGCGGTGAAGGAAGAGTCAGCTCTTGCGTCTGCTTCCTATGTTGGTGCTGGCCAGTTCTCCTGGGGAATTTCTCGTTCTGATGATTGCAGCCATCCTTGCAGCCCCCCCATTTACGCGGTGGGATGCTCGGGCTGTCCTGCTTTTGTTTCAAGAAATGGGACAAGGTGTTTCTTCTCTGTGGGTCGGCCTTGGCCTCTGCCTCTCGTTTCTGCCTTTTAAGCTCCGACCACGTCCGCATCTTGTTCTCGAGCACATACTTGCCCCTTTCATCTTTGTGCATGGTGATAAACTCGCAGTGGTTGATGTTCCGCAGATCTTCAAAGTATTCGACACTCCAGTGATACCATTTCATCAAGAAGACTCTCGTCATGAGGCCATGCGTGACGAGCACGCATACGCTTGGGAACTCGTCTTCGCCGAATTGTCTCCATAGACTTTCGTTGAAGCCCGAGATTCGATCGTATGCGTCGGCGGCGCTTTCGCCATCGGGTATTCGGTAAAAGAAGTGACCATAGTCAGCACGCTCCTGCCACATTCTCTCCATTTCGGCCGAGCATGGCTGGAAATTTCCAAAATCTTGCTCGCGAATGCGCGGCTCTTCATACACCTTGATTTTGTTTCTGCTGAAGGGCGAAGGAGCTGCTGTCGGATCATCGGGGTCATCTCTTGCGGTCAGCGTCTTGAGAATCCCTTCTGTCGTTTCTCTCGTTCTACGATAGGGCGAAGTGTAGATCTGGAGTGTGTCGTTCGGTTTCAGGAGGGCTCGTAGGCGGCGGCCAGCTTCTTCTGCCTACGTGGTTAGTCAGGCATGCATCTTCATAAGTAACATCACAGCATAGACATGTCCTACCTGTTTGTGGCCTTCTTCGGTGAGCTTCACGCGGTGATCAGGGATCATCTGATGGATTTCGCGATTTTTGTTGCCCTCGGACTGTGCATGGCGGATGAGGATGATCAGGCGTGGTTTGACCATCTCTGCTGTATTGTTGTAGATATGTCTAAACTCTCTGAGTTTCTGTAAGAGGTAGAATGTCACTCGGCTCACAGCACGCGCTGTTGAGTCTAGCCGCCTTGCATCATGTGCAGCTGGACCTACCGGATTTAGCTTCGGCATACCATAGTCTCTCTTGAGTCATAAAAACATCACATCTGTAACTTCTTGCAGCAAGCCTGATCACTTCAAACCAATCACCATCAATATCGCTTACTTCGCCGGCTACTGTAGGCGATAGCGCTGAGCTGCGCGACTGCAGAGCAGTGCCTCTTGACCGCACGCGACATTTGAACGTCTTACCAGAGCCTCAAGAAGACAGCCGCCAACCATGTCCGAAAACATACCAGAGTCCATCCCCACCTCCATTTCTTCACGCTCCAACAGGCCCACGAAGAAACGCGCTGTTGGCCCCGCATCCGTACAATCCCAACAAGTGGAAGCGCTCTTCGCAAATCCGGATCGTGAAATCAATATCCCAAACAGCAGCACTTCAAAAGCCAAAACCCTCGCTGCCCCACCAGAAATTGTCGCAAACGTTCAAGGTTCTTCTGCGGGAGCCGGATCAGGCGAGTTTCACGTCTACAAAGCGAGTCGGAGGAGAGAATATGAGCGGCAGAGATTGATGGACGAGGAGACAAAGGAGGAAGAGGCAGAGAGGGTATTCAGAGAGCGAAAGGAACAGAGGGAGAAAGAGGATCGTGAGCGACTGGAGAAGAATCGGGCGAAGAGAGAAAAGGCTAAAGCACGAAAAGGGAAGAAAGGTGGGAAATCAGGCGGGGAGGATGCGGACGCGGCAGAGAAGAAGCGATTAGGTCCTGCGAAAATTGGGGCGAGAGATGGTAGTGGAACTGAAGACAATGGACTGGAAGATGGCGATGGGCAGAGGGCTGGAGTGAACGGCCACGAAGAGACCGGCATTGTCATTCACGATGACGATTGAGATGACCTGGCTTGTCTGGTTGAGGGAGGACGGCTATCTGTTTGTCCAAAGGTGCTAACGAAGCCTCAGTCGACACACAGTAAACGCAAATCCGTGATGAAGACATGGGTTGCGCGACTGGAGAGGACAATCTATTCCCCAGGGGCCCGAATAGAACGGACTAATAGGCACTTCCCTCAGAAGCCTCCACATCATCGTCATCGTACTCGGCCTCTCCGTCCACGAGCGGTACGACGCGGAAATCAACGAAAGCCGCCCCGTCCCCATCGCCTACTCCCACCTCGACAAGAAATTGCAAGCTGAGCACACACTCCTCGTCCAATCGCACAGAAACTTTCGAAGCCGCTTGCATTGCTCGTTGAGCTGCTTTAATGCAGCTGAACTTGAAACTTGCAGAGGTCTTCGCGGGACATTGGAAAGTCTCGAGGATCGGAGTCTCGGATAATGCATCTGTGGTGAAGTCTACGGTGGAGGATCCAAGGGGTCCTGCGAGTCATTGTTAGTCAAGGCTAGAGAAGTGACAGCAAAGGATTGTAAGCACCTGATGCACTGAGCGAGAGATTTGCCGTGCGAGAGTCCGGGTTCGCTTGAATTGTCAGGTGTTGAGGACCCATGTTGTTGAGCTCGGAGAGAGCATCAAGTAGGAAGGTGGACCGCATGATGGTTTTAAGCGCCAGATGCTCGCGTTGAAATGGTATCTCCTCAGAAACCTCTGCTTCGTACGTTGTGAGATCGCATGTCGTTGTCACTCCTGCTTCTGACATGTGCACACTCAGAGGGCTGCCCTCGCCGTCGTACGTAAAAGTGCATATGCCAGCAACGTGCAGTGGGTTGTTGAAAGCATTTTGGTTGGCATGTCGATTTAATCGATGTGCCGCGAAGGCCGAGTATTCATCTGAGCGCTTTGCCGTGCTTGAGTCTGACACACTGAAAATGTTGAGAGTCTCCAGAAGAGCGACGAGATTGACTTCGAATATTGGATGCTCTGCTGGGTCGTCCTGAGACGAGGGTGGTGCATCGGGAATGTTGTATTTGTAGGAAGTAAAGAGATTTTTCTCGAGGTGAATGAAAGCTTCCATGGCACTACCTTCTTCTGTGCTGAAGCGAAGTCCTTCGGGAGTAATGCGCACAGTGGCCGTCTTCGAGAATGAAATGCAGCGAAGCAGGAGCAAGATCTGCCGCGCAGAAGATGATACTGCGGAAAAAAGAGGTGGACGGGAGGCCATTGTTGAACACTGTTTGGACTTTCTTGTTCGCTTGGGTATCTTATTTCTATGCTCGAGGGCTCAAATCCTCGCTTCGGATGTGAGATATGCCCGAAGAAACGTGGAAAGCTTTAAAGTCGCGATCGATACCGCGAAGAAAGCCGTCAATCCGCAGCTGAGGATGAAAAGGGTGGAAGTCACTGGATGAAACCTCCGCTTGTCTAGAGCAAGGTCAGCATGCCTCTTACTGCTGTGCACGACAGATTCGGTCACTGACACTTCGGCTGCGTTGCTGCAGGAGGTGTGGGACCGATGTCCAGATCTCCCGAGGCACTTTGTGTACGTCTCTTGTCCAGATGCAGCTTGAACTGCTTCACTCTGCGATCGCGTCGCAATGGCTGGTCGTGCGGAGAGTGCGATCTATACATACACGCCGACTGCGCAGATCATGTAGACGGAGCCAAAGGCAAAAGCGAGGGATGCGGGTACGGCGAGGATAGGCAGATTCTTGACGGAGAGGTCTAGACACTGTCAGCAAGAAGTCACATAGCCCAT
Source organism: Cercospora citrullina (assembly GCA_013365195.1). NCBI lineage: Eukaryota > Fungi > Ascomycota > Dothideomycetes > Mycosphaerellales > Mycosphaerellaceae > Cercospora > Cercospora citrullina. Next base: position 605,812 of record JAASFF010000310.1, read on the forward strand.
GTAAAGTGAGTGCGTACTAAGTCCAAATAGAGCAGTCAGGACAAAACCGATGCTGAGCAGGACGAATCCGACGAGGAATTGAGCGTCTTTGCCGACGTTGGGGACGAACTGGCTGTTCGCCGAAGCCTCCCAGAGCGCGTGAAGTGATTGTTCCGACATTGATCGCTCTTTGAATGCGTGCGATGTGCAGTGCGGCGGTAATGCGTGAGGTGGAATGCGCGGCAGTGAACAAGTGGACGTTGTCCAGAGCTTCACATGGCCGCTGACAGGGATCGGAAGTGCCTCCGCCGCGAAATCTGGAGCTCTGCTCAGAATTTCGTGACCTCAGACTTCCTCACTTCAGCTACCTCTTTCTCTTCGCGCATCAAATCTTGGTTGGACTGCATTGATACAGAACATCAATTCGGTCGCAATCATGTCTCGCAACAAGAGAGGTGGCGGAAGAGGCCGGGGTCGTGGCGGAGGTGGACGAGGTGGAGGTGGTTCTCGCCAGAACCAGTTCCAGGACAATCGTGTCTCTTTCGACAAGGTCGACAAGACCAACGAGAAGTTTGAGCGCTTCTACAACTCCATCCCCATTGTGCCAGAGGGCCCGGAGCGGGATGCGTTCTGGAAGCATTTGCGCAAAGAATTGCCCAACTCATGGCGCTTCACTGGTTCCAAAGGCCACGCGCTGGGAGTTCGAGACAACTTGGTCAACCGCTTCTTCCCGGTCCTGAAAGGCATCAAGCACGAAGGACGACCCGTTGAGCTGCCTCAACCCATCGCATGGTATCCCAATGGCTTGGCATATTCCATGACGACGCCGAAGAACGTTGTGAGAAAGTACGAGCCTTTCAAGGATTTCCAGAAATTTTTGGTCAGCGAGACTGGAGTTGGCAACATCAGCAGGCAAGAGGAGGTGAGCATGATACCGCCGCTACTGTTGGATGTGCAGCCCCACCACACCGTGTTGGATCTGTGCGCTGCCCCAGGAAGCAAGAGCGCGCAATTGGTCGAGCTCTTGCATGCAGGAGAGGAAGACAGAGTCGCTAAAGCACTTGACAGTGTCAGAAGTAGTGAATCGGGGAGTGCAGATATCGGAGAAGATCATGGCCGCTCTACAGGCATCCTGGTCGCCAACGATGTCAACTATCAACGTGCGCAAATGCTGGTGCACCAAGTCAAACGCCTCAACTCGCCCAATTTGATTGTCACGAACCACGACGCAACCATGTACCCCTCGATCGCATTACCCTCGCAGACAGACAGTGCCGGAAACAAGGCAGGCAAGTGGCTCAAATTTGACCGCATCCTCGCCGATGTCCCTTGCAGTGGCGATGGGACCTGCAGAAAGAATCCGAACATTTGGAAAGATTGGACACCGCAGAATGGCCTTGGGCTGTATGTCACACAAGTTAGGATCTTGACGAGGGCATTGCAAATGTTGAAGGTCGGGGGCAGGGTCGTCTACAGTACCTGCAGCTTGAATCCGGTGGAGAACGAGGCCGTTATCGCGTCTGCTATTGAGAGATGCGGCGGGTCTGCCAAGATCAAGCTCGTTGATTCCTCTGACAGGCTGCCAGACCTCAAGCGAACTGCCGGACTCAAAGATTGGAGTATCATGAATCGCAGTGGCACGATATACGAATCATGGGCCGAAGCTGCAGGCCTCGAGCAAGAGGGCAGTAGGATTGTCCCCGGAATGTTTCCTCCTGAACCAGAAGAGAACATCCCTCTCGAGAACTGCTGGCGTGTATACCCTCACCAGCAGAATACCGGAGGATTTTTCATTGCTGCTCTCGAGAAACTGAGTGAGATTCGTGCTAAGCCGGAGGATGAGAGCAAGTGTCAGAACAAGAACTGGACTTTCGTCAGGGACACTGTGCCTGAGAAGACTGCATTCACCGAGACCCTTGCAGAGATTGAGAACGGTCATCTTGACGAGCCGAAACGTGTGGACGATGTGCCTACAGTCACGGCCGCACCTTTGCAGAACAGCTCAGCCGGCGATACCTCCACGGTAGCCGGCGCTAAGAGGTCTGCTCCAGAAGAAGAAGCACCTGCATCTCCTTCGAAGAAACAACGAACAAATGAAGCGGCGGCCGCACCAGATGTTGCCATGACCGAAGCTGGGGAAGAGGCCGGCGTGAGCACAGAAGTGAAGGATGCTGTCAAGGAAGCTCCTTTTGAGAAGACAATACCCTCTGACTCTGCTCAACAGGCGAAGCGCAGAAACAACGACGCCAACGAGGAGGCGTTCAAATACCTTGACCCCGTGCATCCGGAACTGGTGGGAATCTACAACTTCTACGAGCTGCACTCAGCTTTCCCACGAGGCCGCTTCTTGGTCCGCAATCCTGCTGGAGATCCCGTGAAGGGTATCTATTATACAGCAAAGCTGATTAAGGACATACTCATCTCCAACGAAAATCGCGGCATGAAATTCGTGCATGCGGGTGTGAAGATGTTCATGAAACAAGACGCTCAAGGGCAAGACATCTGTCGTTGGAGAATCCAAACAGAAGGACTTCCCATCATCGAGGGCTGGGTGGGCGAAAGCCGTGTCGTCAGATTGCAAAAGCGCAGCACACTCAGAAAGCTTCTAGTAGAGATGTTCCCAAAGGTGGCGACAGACAAGAACGAGGATGGTACTGAGACTGGAGGCTGGAAAGACTTGGGAGAAATTGGCGCAGCAGTCAATGCACTTGGAGGTGGATGTTGCGTGCTGAGGGTTGAAGCCACGCCCAATCCTGGTCCGGACGAGTTCAGTGAAAACTTGACCCTACCGTTGTGGAGGAGTAAAGCCAGCGTCAACCTCATGTTGCCTAAGGAAGACCGTAGAGCAATGCTGCTGCGCATCTACAACGAGGATGTTGAGCTTATCAACCACTCCGACCCGAAACAGAATGGTGGCAAAGACATCAAGCGCGAGCCGAAGCCGGAATCCAAGGGTAGCATTCCAGCCCAGGATGTAGCAGAAGAGACCAAGGCACGCATGAAGAATGAAGACGTAGACGAAGAAACGATTGGAGGTGTACCTGTCGATCAAGTATCGGCTGTGCCGCCGACAGATGCTGGTATAACTGCACTAGAGCAAGATCTGGAAACTGAAAGGGACCACATCGAGGCGAAGAGATTGGAGGTCTTGGAAGATGAAGATAGGAAGATCGCGGAAGCGATGCCAGAGCGAGCGGGCGACGTAGACGGCGATGACTATAACAAAACCGTCTGAGTCTTCAGCGGCTCGACTGGTTATCTTTTGGACAGTCTCACGAAATAACGACTCGGCAAGACGTGAGCAGGTGTGGGTGGAGATAGATACTTGGCTTGTATACTTTGTATCGGCATGGCTGTGTTGCAGACGAAGCTCATGCCACACATCTGACACCTGCAATCGCTTATGCTCGACATGTTTCTGCGAACGAAATTGTGCATGTCGAATCTGCATGTTGTTATCTCTGGTCAATCTCAAAGCACGTTCGGCAGCAAAGGCGAGAGCGATAACCCCACTTCCACGTGCGCGGTTGATAGAAGTCTAAACTCATCGATCTCCGTCAGATGGCGGGCAAGCAGCCGAAACAGATAACACCGCCTTTCTGCTTCAAACGTCTTCCCAAGCACAAGTGCACACATTCGAGTGTCTACAGAGAAGCCATGCCTTGTGCATGTCCTCGAGCACCGAATCTAGCCCTCACGACGGCATCGCCGCAGGTCGTGCCGCGCGACCGCGCCTCATTCTCTCCACTCCCCTCACGTTCGGCACCGGTCGCGTGCGCCCGCTAGACTTGATTTGTCTGCTAGCCTGCTCGCTGAACCCTGCTTTGCCGGGTCGGCTTAAATGCTGCTGCTGTTGCTGCACGACCAAGAAAGCATTGCAGCACGAGGAGAGGACAAATACAGGCCCTCAGAGGAAGCGCACACCGGAGCTGTAGTAAGACACGAGCGCGCCGAGCTACCACGCACCGGTGAACGAAGATACTCCAAGATTACGGCCGACAACAACAACGGGGCGGTCGCAGTCAGTTGTCCCGCCATTCGACAAAGAACTAGAGAAACTAGTGCGATTTCGCTTGCGCTGCTGCCACGCGCGCATGCGCAACCTGGGGCGAAACGAGCAGCAGTAGCCTCGAGCCCACAGGCAGGGCCTTTGCTTATCTTCTCGTCGTCGTCGTACGTCTGTCGGTCAGCCTGCTCGGCGTTGCTGGAGTTCTGCCTCGAAGGATTCAATGCACATCTGCACGTAGTAGCACACCACCACCGCATCCTCCTCGATACGCCGCCACATCACACGAATCGAGGCGCGGCGCGGCGCTTCGATTGTGCTTCTCGCCTCTTCTCCTCCTCACTTTCATTATTGACCCTCGCAATCCTCTTCCTCTTTATCCTGTTAGCAGCACTATTCGTCAGCATCCAATCTCGCTGGCACACCTCGTCCGACCTTCTTGGTACTCTTCGCCGCTCCTTCGATCCGAGCCCCC